>JBAMBR010001296.1:0-13021 GCA_037044475.1 Zaprionus obscuricornis
AGTCCATCTAATCCTCGACAGTTTATTGCCCGTTTAGGTATTTGAGAGAAACAAGTCCAAGGCAGGAATCCATATTACAAATATTTTGTTAACCGACCCTCAAAATATCGAAGCCTTACTCATCCAATAGCTAGCCGGCAATCGATACGTGACTGACAAGTAAATTGTAATGCATATGTTGACAGAGATACATATATTATGAACGCACAAGTACCTTTCATATGATGTATAATATGAATGTATGTACATACATATGTACAAACGCATGTTTGTGTATAAATAATATTAATTAGTTTTTGTACATAATCCAGTAAATTTCGTACACTCCATACTTAATTTATAAGCAGTTTTGTATATTTATTTCACATCCAAAATACTAGAAATGCTAAAAATACTAGAAAAGTATCTTTCGAGTTGATAGAGAGATTAAAAAATGTATTTTCTAAATTGGAAAAGTGGGTAACAATTATTGTTTTTTATTTTATGTTGATGACAATTACTAATAGGAACTAATATGGAATATAAGTTAATTGTAATTGTTATTGTATTTACCATATCTTAATATTTATACTCGGTGCCCATTGGGTACATTGTATATTGAGTTGTGACAGCAGCAAATGTATGTAAGACCCATAAGGAGGCGTGGCCGACCTTATAAAGTATATATATTCTGACTCAGGATCAATAGCCGAGTCGATTGGAGCATGTCCGTCTGTATGTCCGTATGAACACACAGATCTCGGAGACTATAGGAGCTAGAAACTTAATTTAATTTAACTTAATGCAAAGTGCTTGTATTAGTTGCAGGCAGATCAACAAACAAATCGATAAAAACACACCCAGCTAAGCTACATAACTCAATTATCTGGACGTAGTGTGAAAATTTGGTACAGATCGGATAATTAACATGGAAGTTATACACATTTCAAATACCAAAAGTTGAGAGGCGTCACGGCAACATTAACTCTGTGTTTCTCACACTTGTAAAGAGTGTGGCTCAGTGGTTAGAGGGTTGAACTTGCGTGCAAGAGGTCCGCGGTTCGATTAACTTAAAATTGGCGAGTGCGCAGCACGAGCTAAATAAATATATAAATATAAATATATAATATAACTTTTGGGCACAGAGTATTATAAGTCGAGCATACTCGACTACAGCTTTCTTACTTGTTTCATTTCAATTTGTTTATTTTTTTTCTAATCAAACTAACTGAATTGAAAACGTATTATTTTTATTTTGTTTGATTTTATTGAAAAATTTCAAATTTATTTAGCTAGCTATTAAGCTAACCATGGAATTTAAGATATGAATTGTTTTGTGTTAGTGACTCATAAGATTTATCGAAATCAGTTTTTAATTTGTTTAATTCCTTATATAATTCATTCCATTCCATCATTTAATGGAATATGACAAAACATATTCTCACCAGGAATGGTGCTTAAAGGGTAAATTCGAGTTATAATTTACTCCTTGAAGTCGTTAAGACCAATATAAATAAAAATCCTATGGTTCACTACTATAAACTTTCTTAAACATCTAATGTGCATACATATATATTTCATTAATCAAAATAATTTGTTTTTGATTTTTCTTATTAGATATAATTGTTCAAACATATTTAAATGGTATACATATATTTTTGGAATTTATATTTAAAAGCTACAGAAACAAATTTTTTTCAATCAATATTTGTATATTTAATAAAGGCTTCAATTTTTTTTTTATATTTTTTTTTGCTTATTCTATTTCTTATTTTAAAAATTATATAAATTTTTCTTATGCAGCTATTTTATATATTTCTTAACATAACAGTTTACTACCTAATATTTCGTATAGCTTTACGGGCTATACTTTTAATCGGGCAGAAAAGATTCCGCTCAATTTTACAAAAAAAAAATTTTTTTTATACTAATTTAAATAAAAAAACGCTGATGCTCCCTCGTTGGCGTAGGTGGCGGCCTGCCTCCTACGCTGTTGATTTCTCTGCTGCTGTTGTCCTGGGCCAATGGGCTCAGGCGGAACCGGTGCCGGTCTTCGCACAGATTATTGCCTTACCAGGCAAGTAGATCAGTGTGGGCTGTTGTTGTTTGAGCTGATGTTGTTGTCGTAGCTATTTTCGTTGCATATGATGCAGCGTTTATTGTTGCTGCTACTGATGTTGTTGTTGTTACTGGTGTTGTTGCTGCTGCGACTGTTGCTGTTGTTGCTACTGTTACTGCCATAAATGTTGCTGTTTCAGCAGTTGTTGCATTTGATGCTGCTGTAATTGTTCCTCCTGCTGTTGCTGCTGATGCTATTGTTGCTGCTGGCGGCATTGTTGCTGTAGATGTTGTTGTAGCTGTTGATGGTGAATCTGCGCAGAAGTTGTTACTGTCACTGCCATTGCTGCTCAAGATTGTTGACGTTTCTATTGTGGTTGTTGGTCATCCTCATGCCCGTGTCAATGTCAAGCTTTCTTTGCCATGATGTTAGGTGCTTTTATTTTATTCCTTTCCTTACAGGATCCATGTGTCCTGTCACGGTCGCCATGTAGAAATGATAACGTTTGTGTTCGTTTGTTTTTGAAGAGCAGACGTCAGTCTGCTCTCATGGTTCTTTATTGAATAATTCTTAGCTTAAATGCTGTCCACTGTTAAGCAGTAAGCAGCCCTTTTACGTACATTTGTTTATGCTTATTATATACAGCAACGGAGACGTTGCTGGCTAGCTGAGAGAGTCATGCGCGCACATATGTATGCATAGCAACGGTCAAGTGTGAGAACACAGACTTAGCCATTTTGGGCAGTCGCTGTTATCATGTGCGGATTATATTTCGTCTGCACTTGAGTATATGAAGAAGGCACTTAGCGCTGCGACAAGTCGCTGCTTATGTATGCATTCTGTTGGCATAACAACAAAGTGTTGCAGCCATATTTATATGAATGTATTTACATACATATGTACGCATGCTACAATATAAATCCTCAAAAGAACTAATATCGAATTTGCATGGAGTTTCGACTTGGACCTAAAAATTCCATAGCGATCATTTGTCTAATTAATTTTGTTAAATATTCAAAAGGCATATGACTTTACTTGGAATTTCATATTAAAAATTTGAATGTTGATTGAAAAAATTGATTTGGTTTGGTTAATTAATTTAATCATTTCATTCGTATAAATCCTCAAAAGAATTAATATCGAATATGCATGGAGTTTGAACTTGGATCTAAAAATTTCTTGACTGCGTTTCATAGCGAACATTTGTCTAATTAATTTTGCTAAATATTCAAAAGGCTATGACTACATTGGTTTGCTTAAAAGAATGAACATAAATATGAATATTTATAAATTAATTAATTTAAACATTTCATTCCTATAAATACGGAAAAGAATTAATATGAATTTGCATGGAGTTCGATATGTATATGTATATGTATATTTATGAATTAATTAATTAAATCATTTCGTTCCTATAAATCTGGAAAATAGTTAATATCGAATTTGCATGGTGTTTGAACTTGGACCTTAAAATTCCTTGACTGCGTTTGAAAGCGATATCAACTAACTTTTTTTTTAATATTGAAAAGGCATATGACATTATTTGGAATTTTGTAAAAAATTTGAATGTTGATTGAAAAAACTGATTTGGTTTGGTTAAAAGGAGTCACATATGACAAGGCAACAAAAACAATACAAAAATCGCAGCCAACAATCAATATTATTAAAGGGCTTTCATCGGCACTACATCCGCAGCAGGACTTCAAAATAACCGCTTTGCACCCTTAGCTGAAGAAGTAGATGCTGTTATGGAGCTGGACGATGCATACCAGCAAGAGCAAGAAGAAGCTAACCAGCAAAGTAAATCTGAACATGTACTGCAGAAAAACACAACACCTAAGCCTCCGGCCATCTGTGTGCCGCATGTTAACAAAATGGCAAAACTGGAGCAGGCCCTCAAAACTGTGGCTATGCCTGACGAGTACGATATTTGCACGTCCAAGTTTGGAATCTCGCGTATATATACAACAAACTCCCGTACATTGTCAACATGCTATCCTCACAAAACTGCGATTTCTGGCATCATCAGCTAAGGGAAAACAAATCCTGCAGACTGTTGTTAAAAGATATTCACCCTAACGTGCCAAAAAACTAATTGAGCGCACCTTTGCTGACAAAGGCTTTACAGTTCTCAACATTTATTGCCCCAGAAAGCCAGACTGGCGGAACATTTCAGTCAATGAGAATGATGATGAAGAATCTGTCAACTTTAAAACAAGACAAAATATGTTCTACGTTAACCTGATGAATACCCTAAATATTGCAGAGGCGCTCACAATAACTCAAATAGGTCGTCATAGAGTCACAGTCACCAAAGCTAGACCCAACAAAGAGCTGGTGCAATGCTATAGATGCCAAGGTTTCGGGCATACACGCAATTACTGCCTTAAAAAGCCTGTCTGTGGTAAATGCTCAGGTGACCACGAAACCAACTCCAAAGTGTGTCAAGCTTTAAGGGCTGTCAGGTCAGAATTGATTCTAACAAAAAACTAAAGCCAGAGGCAAGACTACTAGTTAATGGACTAGAGAACAGTACCAGGAATAATCAAAGAAAAGGTCCAACAGCACAATTTATCCCACACGCTGTCGTTAGAAGTGGGGTCTCATATGCTGATTTGGTAAAATCAAATGGTGAGGAACATGTACTGGTTAAACCAGGCTTCGCTCGATCTCGCAATGCTAATGAAAATCCTAGTTAAGATGACAGATTTAGCATTCTGGAAAAAGCGGTCCATGACATAAACTTCAGATTGGATCAAATGTTCAAACTTATTCAGGAAAGGTTGGAAGCATCCCTTTACCTTCCTCCCAGAGAACCTTGGAGTAAGGCTGACTTTGACCAGCTGCTTGTAGCCTTGGTTAATAGGTTCATTGCAGGAGGAGATTTCAATGGCAAACATCAATGGTGGGGCAACCGATGATCATGCACTCGAGGAAGGACATTGCAAGACGCCATAACAAGCAGCACATGCTGTTTGGCAATTTCCCTTTTTACGAGAGGTATGTTCAGATCTCTATAGATGTCTTCATTTTGGATATACCATGGATCTCCGGTTATCGTTCTAAGGACATTAGACTGTACTTTTTGGATAACTTACTTTTCAATTGATAGGTGTAATAGTTTTTCTTAATATTGGTTAGGTATTTCGTAGTTAATCGATGATTTTCCTCAGTGTATACTTGTAACTTGGTCTCAAGATATTTCCCTTGATTAATGGCATTACGTGGAAATTGTTGTTGCCAATTATCTTGGCCAGAGCATTTATCATTTCACTACAATTTTGATCTCTTATGTAAATTGGTGGCGGCTTTTGTTTGGCTTTGGTTACTTCTGTAGCCTCTTCATTATTATTGTCTTCGCTTAGTAGGGCAAATCTGTTTTCAGATAGGGTCTTGGTATGTTCTGCTTTGTCTTTTATATTCATCGATTTAGCAGCGTTTTTCGTGATTTCCAAAAATATATATTTTTGTATTTAAGTCACTCAAAGGTACAAGTTTCTCTAGCTACTGGCGGAGCAGCTAGCAAAACACGTCCACGTTCTCCGAAATGATGCGACTCGAGGTTATCTTTTTACCAAGTTATCTGTTCAACTTTCACATGAGCTTTCTTCGGACCACTTACCAGTAATAGCAGATCTACATCAAACACCACAGATCAAACAGAGGAAGTAGTATATTCTCCCACATGGCTGTCGAACTGAGGTCTTTAGAACAGATCTAGAAATCAGAATAGACCTGAACATGAAAATAAACAGCCCAGAAGATATAGACTGTGCAGCCTATTTTTATGCGTAATATATCTCTGACTGCATCCTTTTCGGCCCAGCAACCTCATGGACTCAAAGTAAACTTTGCCAAGCTACGCTACCCCCAAATGTTGCCGCGCTCCTGAGCTTGAAAAGAAGAGTCCGAAAATAATACGTAAGAACAAGAGATTTACGTGTCTACCAAATCTACAAGTCGCTTGAAAAGACAAACCATCCCAAAAGCCGCCATTAAGAGCCCCACCGGTGGATGGTGCTTCTCTAACCAAGAAAAGGCTGAAATATTTGCAGACAGTCTGGAAAACAAGATTCATGCCATTTAATTTTACAAACGACGTGACACGAAGAGCAGTCGAGCTGCAATTGGAGACCCCTTTTCAAATGACGTTGCCTGAAAACCCGGTTACGCTGCAAGAAGTAGAGCATCTTAAAAAAGCGCTGAAGGCCAAAAAATCCCCTGGCGAAGATATTTTAGACAACAGAACGTTAAAGCTTCTACCACCGTCAACTCGATCTGCTACCTGGGTGTTCATTTGGACCGCAGACTTATGTGGAGGGCCGACTTGCCTCTGGACTCCCCTGGTATGTCACAAACATTGTCATCGAAAGTGATCTCTTCCTGGTACTAGTGGGCCGATATGCTGATAAGCTGGTGGCGCACCCAAACACGCTAGCAAACAGGCTAGCTGATCCTCTACCCCTCCGTCGACTTAAAAGAATACACCCCACCGATCTCCCCACACGTAAATATCTTTTAAATAAATGTAAATATTTGTAAATTATTAAATACTTACGGTTCCTCTGTACCATACTCCCCTCCAAAAAATTAAACGTCTGGTTATGTTCAGTAGGAACTGAACGATTCCGGCGAGAATAAAAGAAAAATAAGCTTCTACCAAAAAAACACTGTTATTTATGGTGCCACTTCTAAACAGCATACTTAAGCTGTGGTATTTTCCTAACATCTGGAAGATCGCGCTAATTACAATGATTTCGAAACCAGAGAAACAGCTTACTGAAGTCGATGGATACCGGCCAATTAGTCTCCTTCCAGCACTGGGAAAGATGACAGAAAGAGTTATTCTGAACCGCATCTTTGAACTTAAGTCGGTGGCACGACGAATTCCAAACTGGCAGTTTGGTTTCCGAAGAAGGCACGGCACTCCGGAACTTCGCCCTGGATGCCATGGAGCGAAAGATGTATGCAGTTTCGGTGTTTATGGACATCAAACAGGCGTTTCATAGAGAGTGACATGACGGTGTAATTTTCAAACTAAGAGACATACTTACTCCACAGTTATTTCAGCTCTTCAGAAGTTTTCTCCTGTACGGAAGTTGTCGCTGATGAAGTAAAATCAACAAAGCGTCCTATCAACTCAGGTGTAGCCCAGGTCCTACCCTGTATACGCTCTACACAGCTGACGTGCCTAACCACAGCTCCGTCACGGGCTTAGAGGAGGACAACATATTGATAACAACGTATGCCGATGATACTGCAGTGCTAAGCGTAAGCATTGGCATTGCTACTGAAGCACTGCTGCAGTACGTAAGCTCCTTTGAAGCTTGGCCCAGAAATGGAACATAGGTATCAACAGCAGCAAGTGTGCAAACGTTACATTCGCCACAAGACCACTGTCCTGCGGAAACATAACCCTGCAAAGTTTTATATTGACCCACAAGCGAAGTGAAAAGTACCTTGGTGTTATTCTATATAAAGGCTGTGCTTTAAAATGCACACCACCATGGTAAAAAAAAAAACTGTCATGACAAAAGCTGAAAAAATGGCGTGGCTACTTGCACCGTCCAGTAAGCTCTTCCTACACAGTAAAGTGCATATTTATAAAACTATCCTTACCCCGATCTGGAGCTATGTTGTCCAAATTTATGGCATTGCAGCTGAAACAAATTTAAATAAAATAAGAGTAGCGCAAGCAAAAATACTAAGAAGAATATGTAATGTAAGAATATGTACATGCGCACTAGAGATATTGAGAAGGATTGGTGATGTTATCCAGAAGCATTCGGATAAATTTTTGTAGAGAATGGATTTTCATCCCAACTCATTAGCGAGGAGGCTAAGAAATGCTTCAAGAAAGAGAAGACTCAAGAGGTATTCAAAAGATAATTTTGTGGCATTACAAAATATGATTTCTGGCATATGACCGCCACGGCTGTTGTCCAATCTGGACGTCCAATTTTCGATGACTTTTGCTAACACTATTTTATTGTTTTCCTCCATTATTTGTAATATTTTTTTTTTTTTTAATTTGTTAAGCTACTCGGCAGAAAACAGTAAAACTTTATAGGAATACATACATATGTATGTGTGCACAAATACATATGTGTACTTGACAAGTGTTCATGAACACAATTTTACCCAACACCGGTTAGCATTTACATCAAACATGTTTGATTATGATTGAACTTCGGGTATCGGTTCCGTTCGTAGAAAATCATGTACTTTCTGATTACTCGTGATTAAAACTTGTTCGTTGACATTAAGTTGAAAACGAAAAGTTAAATACGTATACTCGAATCAAACGTAATAAATCAGAGTACTGAATCAGTACTCGAGTATGAGCAAAAATTTTATACTCGTTGCAGTTCTCTGGTGTACAATACATCAAGACATTATGTTGCAAAACACCACTGCTTGGACCCACATACCAAATGAATTCGTGAAACCAGACTGTTGAGACGGTGGTGGAATGAAATGAAACTTAAACGCTACGAAATCAAAATAAATGACAAAAAAGAAAATCACGGACGTATTGACTGACGTATTGACTGACATAAGCGGAGAATGTTCCCAAAATGGAAACCAGTTAAAACGGAATAGTTTGTTATTATGGGAATCTGAGAATTTTTTTGTTTTCTTTTCCCCTTTTTATTTACAATCTGTTCTGTACATATGTATTATAGGGGAGCGTGAGGCAACAAAAAACTAAGAACGAATGAATCATGGTTAATATTTCAAAAATGAAGCCATATTATCTTAAATGAAAGATAGATTATAGTTCGTTGATTTCAGTCAGTCATTTGACCTGGTAAAATTTTAAAATTCGGCTTTGCGCTTCCGAGTAAAATGGTAAACTTTCTTTTTCTATGGAGTCATTACAATATTTCTTTTGTACAAAACATCAATTTTGACCACCGAATAAATTTTTTATTAATTAGGAAATTGTTATTTTATTCATTATACTGACTTTCATTATAAAAAAAAATTTATAACAACTGTTACTGTTTCTATGATATGCAATTAAATAGCAACAGTATAGGCCTCTTCAAATTAAAACAGTAAAAGCAGAGTATGGAAAATCGATACTTAGTTACTGAAATTATGCTGCAAATAATTACAAATAAGCGAAAAAAACATAATAAGTGCGATATAATACTGAGTAAAGGCACTGCTGTACTACAGACCATCTTAAATAGCTTCTTAACAATAACCAACTAAAAATTCATAGCTAATTTAGTTGGTTGGTAATGTTGCACTTGTTTGTAGCATACTATCAGTAACTGAAATTTTTGAAAAATTTGATAATTTTCGATTTACATACTGGGTTTTTAATTAGAACAGGGCTTTAAAAATTAAATTTTTAGAACATGTTTTTGAAACCGCTATAACTTGTTTTGTATTTATTCTTTAACCACGAATTTAAGTTCTAAGAAAGTCTAAAGCTCTAGCTCCAAAACGGTATACAAAATACTCAACAATTGTTTGGCATATAAATAATATGGAGGTTCAAAAGAATTGTTTTTTCTTGCCTCACGCTCCTCTATATATAAAGTAAATTTTTGAATAAGATAGAATTAGGGCTTAATTATATACATAGTCCATTGCTCTAGTATACATTTTTTTTTTAATGTTATTAAATATTTAATTGTGCTAATGCTGTGGGTGTCTTCAGCTTCGGTCTTCTTGGTAGAGTCTCTTTCGCCGGTATATCTCTCAAACTCGGGTGTTTGGTGTAAAAGTAGTCTTTGGGTGTGTGTAGTGCTTTTAAGTTTTATTGTCTCCCATATCGTTGCAATGTTGTACTCTCTGTGATTGGTCTTTGTATCTTAGACTGAGCTCTCTGTATTAGTTTAAGATTTGATTTACTGGCCATATTTCATATCTCATACGCCCAGATTGGTTTTATTATTGTTTTGTAAATTAAGCATTTGTTGATCGTATTTACATTTGATTGCCTTCCCATTAGCCAATAGAGTTGTCGGAATTTGTTGTTTCATTTCGTTTGTTAATTATATGTTTTTACCATGTTAGTTTTGAGTCAATGTTGAGTCCAAAGTATTTTGCGTTTGTAGTTATCTTTATAATTTCGTCCTTGATTTTAATTGGGTGATTTTCTGGTCTTTTTTGGTGTATATGACTTGTTGTGTTTTTTCTTTATTAACCTCAATGCCCCATTTTTCAATCCACGACATAGTGGTCGCTATTATATTTTGCAGGGACTTTGCCGCTTTTTTCGATGTGGCTGGAGGACATTAGCACAGTATTGCCAGCGAAGGTTGCAATCATCGAGCCTTGGGTCAATGGTGTCGGAATGTCTGCTGTATATATCAGATATAGTATAGGACCTAGAACACTGCCTTGTGGTACTCCCGCTGCAATAGGTTTGAGTTCGGAGCATTCCTCGTCATATTCGATATAAAAGTGCCTGTCAATTAAGTAGCTTTTTAATATTTTGAATAAGTTTAGTGGTAAGTTATTGTTTAGTTTGTGTAGTAGTCCTGAATACCATACTTTGTCGAAAGCCTTTGCAAAATCCAAATATACTGCAACGCAAACATTCTTTTTGTCAAAATCGTCTAATATTTTGTTAATTACTCTGTGGATTTGTTGCACCGTAGAATGTTTTTTTCTAAATCCAAATTGAAGGGATGGAATCACGTTGTTCTCTTTTAAAATAGGCCCAATTCTATCTAATAGAATATTTTTAATAAAATTGGTAGTAGACTTATTGGTCTATATGAGCAATGGCTGCATTTTTATTTGGTTTTGGTATGGCTGTAATTTGTGCAACTTTCCATGTAGATGGGAAGAACTGCATTGAAGAGGTCCCTTATATATTCTAGTAGTTCTTTTAGTACTTTACCACTAATTTGATGGTAGCCGGGTGTCTTTTTATTCTTGATATTCCTTATGTAAGTTTTTATTATACTCGGTGCCCTATGGGAACCAAGAGTATATTGGGTTAGTGACAAGAGCAAATGTATGTAACACCCATAAGGAGGCGTGGCCGACCCCATAAAGTATATATATTCTGACTCAGGATCAACAGCCGAGTCGATTGGAGCATGCTCCGTCTGTCCGTCTGTACGTCCGTATGAACACACAGATCTCGGAGACTATAAGAGATAGAGACTTAATTTTTTTTGCATAGTGTTTGTAGTGTTTGCAGGCAGATCAAGTTTATTTTGGATTTTTGCCACGCCCCCTCCGCCTCCACAAATCGATGAAAACCATTTTGAACACACCACTTCACCCACACCCAGTCAAGCTACAGCACTGAATTTTGGTACAAAGTTAGAATATATTTATCTGGACGTTGTGTACAAATTTGGTACAGATCGGATAATAAACATGGAAGTTATTCACATTTCAAATTTCAAAAGTTGAGAGGCGTACGCTTGCTTGCTGTTCTCACCCCATAAGACGGCAACATTTAATCAGTGTTTCTCACACTTGTGAAGAGCGTGGCTCAGTGGTTAGAGGGTTGAACTCGCGTGCATGAGGTCCGCGGTTCGATTCCCGAGACGATTTTTTTTTTTTAAATTTTTTTTTTTATATTAACTTAAAATTGGCGAGTGCGCAGCACGAGCAAAATAAATATATAATATAACTTTGGGCACCGAGTATTATATAGTCGAGCACACTCGACTATAACTTTCTTACTTGTTTTATATCTGTAAGGCCTTTTGGACCTTGCAACCTTTAAAGTCTGCTGTGTAGTTTTCACTGCATAAGGCGCACTTTATTTGGTTTCTATCTATGTCAATGTTTATTGGACTGAGAATAATAATATATAAAAGGAAATAAAAAAGTAATCCCACAATTTTAGACCGAATGCTTCCAATGGCTTAAATAGACATTGCTAAAATAGACAGATACTTGGCAGATCCCATAAATTATATATACTCTCGCAGATTGAGATGAAATGACATCTTTGGGACACATGTCGCTACGCGTCGTAAATATCTACGATACGCCGCGAAGCACACTTACAAGGAAGCAACCAGCATTGTCAATCTGAAAAAATCTAAAAAATTGAAGCTAAACGAAGATTTAATACACTCGCATATTTAGGTAAAAGCTCAATTTTTCACAGATCCAAAAAATTTGTCGAATATTGAACAAACAAAAAAAACTTTAGAGAAAAATTGAATTGTCAATTATAGGTTACTATGAGCGTCCGCATCGACTGAACTATAATTTAAAGCAATAAGAGCTCTTCCATATAAAATCTAGAAAACTTTAAACTGAGAGACTAAGTATTTTATATTCAAATAGATGGACAGACATATATAGTCCGATTCAGACCATCTGCCAAAATAATTAAATTCTTGCAAGGGTAATGAAAGACTCGACGGTAACTGCAGATTCTCAATAGTCACATTGTACGTGATATAAACTGTGCATTTGCATTTAAACGACCTTCAGCATTTCTCATAATGTTGTCATGTTGTTTTCTGCCTTTAAATTTGTGCGGATACATAAAACATTTACCGATCGGTAACGTTTGGTATGGAGTCGCCTTCGCCTTTGCCTACAGGTAAACAACATAAGCATCGAATCTTTTTCTCATCCGTTTGCCAAAATTTCCGTCAGAAGTTTCAACAGAAACTTGGCAACGTCGCCTCAAATGACGCGATCTTCGTGTTTGTACATTTGGGTAAAAGAGGCAGCTTTGGCCTAAAACAACGCTCAGAAAGACCACTAAGAAGACAATTTTATTCTCTCAAATTATTCTCTCAATTTTAAAGCTATATCAATAAAAAATTCCCTATCTACAAAAAAAACTATGTAAAGGTCAGAATCAGACGGATTGGACCACTATATCATATATCTACCATAGGCACAATCGACACGATGGTGTTTTTTCTTTGTTTTTTAGGCTTCCCATCTGAAAATTACAAGATTTAAGTTACTTACACCTCTTATAAATATAGTCTAATTCGGACTATTATATCATATAGCTGTCATAGTAACAAT
>JBAMBR010001297.1:0-24751 GCA_037044475.1 Zaprionus obscuricornis
CTTTTTATCAATAACATAAACAATTTCAATTCCCACGCAAACTTATGTAAACCAAGGGCAATTCAATTAATATTTTTTAACTCAAAATTAGTCTTAAGCTGAATCTAAACGAATAAAGAAGTATATTCGCTACATCCGTCGTGTTTCCTTTTTCTTTTTATTCAAACGTTCAGCGTTGTTCTTAGTCCTTAAGACGGAACATTTATTCGGCTCAAATTGTGAAAACGTAAGATATATATATATATATATATATATATATATTTGTATAAATATATGTAAATTTATATGGCTGTGCATATATTTAAGATATACCAAAAGCTTGCAAACTGATTAAATAAAACTCATCAACTGTGGACTTTACACTTGTCGCTTGTCTATATGAACAGCCGATTGCGTTTGCCCTATGTTGAATGCTACTTAAGATATATGTACGTATGTACAAATACATGCAAATATACAAATGTTCGTTTATATATTTTTTCATATGAACATATCAATATAAACACAATGCATGTACGAACATATATATGTATGTATGTCTTTGGCTGAGTATCTGGAATGGCAACAATTTGACGCGCACTCATTCTTCAACTTATTCTCTGTTGTTATACCCTGTAAAGACATTCTGCAAGTAGGGGTTGTATGCTTGCATAATTAGTCATAATTTCAGATTGCATAAATATTTTAATTTTTTAATTATAAGCTTTCAATACTTTTGCTATTATTTAGTATTACTTTTATTTATCATAAATTATTTCTATACAATATTTTTATTTATTACAATTTAAATTGAATTTTAGCTTACGTAAAGTATGTCTTTAGTCGACTATATGTAGTATACTTCTATAGCCAATTTTTTTTTTCACATTATTATTGTTTGTGCTTGCTTCTGTTCCCGTTTGTAATTACATGCTTGTGTCTGTGTGTGTGAGTTTGTGTGTATTTGAGTTGTGTGTTTTTGCAATTAGTTTTAGTCGATGAGCGTCGCCCTTCACCAATGCTACGCGTTCATTTTGGATAAATGTGTGTTATGTATGTAGCATGTAAGTATATAAAGATACATAGACATGTGCATATCAGTGTTTATTCAGTGCTAGTGACATTTGTTTGAATTGGGGATTTTTAATTAATGTGACTAACAAACATTAGCGCGTGCATTTGTAATACAATTAATAACAATTTTAATGTTTGCGCACAATTTGGTAAAGAAATCGCAGACTCTGTGGCCTCCAGCGTGTCGCTGCTGTTGTCGTCGCTGCAATTGAACATAGCATGCTGTGCAGTACCGTTACTTGGCTAGCAGCGCTCAGTTCATTTGTAGTCTGCTCTCTATCTCTATCCCTCTCACTCTCTGTTCGTTCTCTTTGCATTTGTCACGTGTAAAGCATTTTCGCTTTTACGCGCTCGCCTTCGTTTTTATTTATTAGTCTCTTTTTTTTTCTTTTCTGTTTTCGCACTGTGGTCAATCGATTGCGTCACATTCGTCACTTTGACTCTTGTGAGTATTTGTTGTTCTTATTATTATTCTCTTTGCTTTTGACGTAGACAAAAACAATAAAAAAAAAACAAAGAAAAAGAAACAAAAACAGATAGGAAAAGAAAAAGAAAAACAATGATTAGCGAAACTGGTGAGTTAATTTATTGCGGTCGTTCGTGATGGATTAATGTATGGATATGTCTTATTGTCTGTCTTACTTGTCACTCTGTCTATTTGTTTGTTCAAGTGTGTTTATGTTTATGATTAACCAATTAGAAATCAATTATATTTGTATGGGAAAAATACGTGTCACGAATCTGTTAGCTACTGAAGGTGCTTTAATAAAAGTAAGGGTATTCCTCACAGTGAATTTTTGTTATAATAAAAATAAATAAAAAATACAAAAATAAAAAAAAAACTAAAAAATATTATAATAATTATAAAAATAAAATAAATATATATTTAATTATTTTTAACAATTTTTTTCCTAATTTTATTTTTTATTGTTTTTATTTATTTTATTTTATTATTTTTTAGTTTATTTTATTTTATTTATTTATTTTTTTTTTCTTAAAAAATATTTTTATTTCTTAAAATTATATTTTTTTTAAAAAAATTATGTTTTTTCTTAAAAAAGATTTTTTTTCCTAAAAAAATTTTTTTTGCTCCTAAAAAAGGCAGAAGTTTTAATCAAAAATTAAATTGAAAATATAAACTACAATTTTTTAAATAATAATATAAATAATATTGATTTTCTTTTCAGGATTATTTGATATAATCGCTGCCAACGAAGGACCTGAACTGAAAGGATTTTGGAGAAATCCACTCAGTGAATTTGATAGTTTACAAATACCTGAAGTATCTGAAGCTAATCAAATGCCCATTGAATTATTGCGACGTGCCAGTGAAACGGCAACGATAAGTATTTTGACAGATATGGAACCGGAATCGGAACATTTGTTAAGACCCAAAGATGAAGTCGCAAAGCGTCCACAGCCACCGCCACGAGCAGGCACTAAAATACAACAGAACTCTGTTAATGGTAAGTTTATTTCTAGTATTCTGAATATTTGTAGATATATTTGCCTTTATTCACATGTGCAACAATATTAAATGCAACCACAAGAAAAGTAAAAAAAAAAAACTAAAACCATACCAAAAAATCAGTGCAAATGGTTCGAGCAACGCTTGGAATTCATTTGACGCATCGCAAAAGAGCAAAAAAAAAAAAAAAAAGAAAATGAAAATGAAAAAAAAAAATGCTGAAAAAATGTCTAAGCTATTTTGGGAATGCGGCGCATTGCAACGCAACCCGAAGCAAAATTGTTTTACCCGGAAATGATTTTCTTGTACACGCATAGTCTTACACACACCCAAAACACATATATGGGAAGTACAGTCAAGCTTCC
The DNA here is from genome assembly GCA_037044475.1 of Zaprionus obscuricornis. Lineage (NCBI taxonomy): Eukaryota > Metazoa > Arthropoda > Insecta > Diptera > Drosophilidae > Zaprionus > Zaprionus obscuricornis. The sequence goes on from JBAMBR010001297.1 coordinate 2,887, forward strand.
GGCACAGAGTTTAAAGAAATTTATAAAGAACATAGAAATTTTTATTTGTATTTAAATTTTATACAGTTTTTTATATAAAAGGAAAAATTATATTAAAAAAAAAATCAAGGAAATGTTGCAAATTTTAATCTGAATTTTTCAGAAAATAAATTTGAATAAAACTTCTTGAAAATACAAAGAAATCTTATATCTGCAGGATTATATGAGATTTAAAGCAGCTCAATAAATATAAAAATATATATATATGCACATCTTAAGTTGAGCTTAGTCAGATTTGACTGTACTGTGAAATAAGTACTACATCGGCGCCAGGATGACACACACGCTGTACAGACACAGACATTCCGTTCGATGTCAGAGTTGACGTCGTTGCTGGCCAACCAACAGATGATGTTGGCTTCTACACAAAAAAAAACCCCACACACTCACATATGCATGTTTATACGCATGTATGCATTGCGTATACAAATGTGTGTATGTGTGTGTAAGTCTGTGTGTTGTTTATTCAAAGTTTTTTTTTTTTTGCTTTTAACAGTTGTTGCAGTAGCTTCAATTCTGAGCCGAGGATTGTCTGAGTGTCATTCAAAGAGCAACCAAAAAAAAAAAAAAAAAAGTATAGAAAGAAAATGCTCGATTTTAAGCGGGTTAAGGCGTTCCGATATTAAGGGAACATCCCATACAATTTGTTGCAAAGAGATTTTAAGACATAAGGTTTCCTTACAACGGCGTCATCAAGGCACCAGCCATATCCTGTACAAATGTTATTCCCTCAGTGCTGATGCACATAATTACATAGAGACTCGATGAGAATTTCAATTTTGACTTTATTGCAGAGAGTGTAGAAGGGAATAGATCCTAATTATTATTTTTTTTTTTTACTTTGACCATATAAAAGAACGTTTTATTAAATGCAATTTTAGTTGATGGCTAACATCTGTTTTAAAGATACATAGATATTTTCATATATTTTGGTATTCAGCCTCTCAGCAATAACTCGGCAAGTTGTGCATTGAGATTTTCCAACTGTTTTTATTATTCGACCATAATGTTTGTTGTGACAGCCGTGCATATTTCCAGCGATATTCGTATAGTTGGCCGTGCTCGTTGTCCGTTGTTTTTCAACGAAGAACTCAACTATTATTATTATCCTTGCATTTGCTTTTACAATTATATATATTTTGCAAAAAAAAAGGAAATTTTTTTTTTTTTGGTAGTTTTAGCTCACAAATTTGCAGTTAGTTTCGTATTCTGAATATTCTATGAATAATGCGAAAATAAGCTGCGCAACGAGGCAACTGAATTTATAGTTAGTTTATACCAAAATTTTTCGCGAGTATACGAATAATTTAAGATATTCAAATTAAATTTTAACTATTTTTTTTTTCTTTTTATTTTATTTATTTTGCATTATTTTTTTTTTATTTTTTGAAAAAAACTTTCTATTTGTATGAGAAATTCGTGTATTTATTTATTGAATTCAATTTGAATGCGTTGCGTAGATGCTTTCTGAAAATGTTCTGTTGAAAAACTTTTGAACTTTTCATGTGGCAAGTTGACATGTCATGGCCCCTATTTTGCTTAACTTTATATATATCTGTATATATATATATATAGTGTATTTATATACACAGAGCGTGGAAAATGGCGACATTTCTGTTTGCTTAAATCTGCAACATGAAAAACGATTTGCACTCACCGAGTCACCATTGATAAATGAAACGTGGCAGCAGCAGCAACAACAACAACACAACGAATCTATTCACAGATACAGTTAGTGATATTACATATAAACATACATATGTACATATATGTATATGTTTGTAGTACTTGGTTAAGTAGTTCTGTGCATGCATAGGTTGAATATTACGTATACGCTGCGTATACAACAATTATAAATGACTACGTCAGCCTCAGCAGGAGATGTTGCATGTTGTTGTCGCTTAACTGTAGTTCTGTATATATCTAAGTATCTCACACTCTCTCTCTCTCTCTCTTTCTCTGTTTAGCTGTGTTCATACTATAGAGTATGGTGCCACAGTTTTTGCCAAATGAATAGGAAAATTTCAGCACACATGATACAGCGCCAGTAAGTGCCAAGGCGTTCTACCGCCCGTAAGCTCAACGCTTCATTTGATGTGGCACACATAATCTCCTTTCGCAATACAAACATACAAAACACTCAAATACACACACACACACACACACACACTAAGATACGTATATATGGTTTCACTTTGATGCCATTTGCATTGAGTGTGTAACGTTGACTTGGTGCTGTCGTGTTTAGCCCTCTGGCAGTCGCACTCAAGCTGGATTTTGATTTGCCCGGAGTCACTTAAGTTGAATCGAAGCATCCAACCACCCAGCAACAGCCGGCACTGTGTTGCACTGTGCTGCACTGTGTGTGTGTGTGTGTGTGCTGTATATGAAGCGCACTTGCACAGCAGCAGCCAATTACTAAACTACGCTTAATAGAGCGCTTTTTGCCTTGTACCATGAGACTTTTTAGCATGATTTACTACGACTTACAAACCTTATCTCTTCTCTTTTATACCCTGTAAATACATAGATACATTTTTATTATTATTTTTTTTTGTTAAATATGAAAAATAAATTTTTGAAATTTTTGCAGCTTTAAGTTAAAGTTAAAAATCTTAACTTTAGTTACAGAGCATCGGCTAGTTAAATAGCTTCTTCAACTACTAGCGTACATCTCATATTTCCATCTATTTTATGCAATTTTCAATCTGTCCTTTTATTTATATAGTACTCATCGCCTGTGAATGTACTGAGGCTGTCAGTTTGGTTTTACATTTCATGGCTGACCTGCTTTCAGTGAGGCTGATTATGGCATCGTAGTTTATACTAGCCTGGCATAATAATTGAATCAACATAAACTTAAGCCATAATTTACTCTACTTCTCGCACTCTCTCTCTCTTTATCTCTTATCTCTTTCAATCTATCTTATGCTGTGTCTTTATATTTAAATGCACCTTAAATGAGGGCGCCTAAGCTTGAGATCGAATCGTTGATGCATAACTATGAGTACATTACGTCAAGAAGTCACAAGAAACTCTCCCTCTTTCTCTCTCTCTCTCTCTCTCTTTCACTGTCTCTGTCTCTCTCTCTCTCTCACTGTCTCTATCTCTTCTTATGTCGGATGTGTCTGCATGTGAACTTAAAAGCGCCAGAAGTTGTCGCTACGCGTCGCGTCAACTAAATCAAAAAGTTCATCAAGAGTATCTCTCGCTCTCTCTCTCTCTCTCTCTCATGTCTGTCCAACTTCATTCCCATCCTCTATACCCATTCCCCGCCCTATCTCTGTCTCTTTATAACCATTTCCATGTCTCGCCTCCTCTTTTCTATGCTAGTGAAAAGAAATTATATTTAAATGTTGCTGACATTGCGAGCATTGCAGAAGAAGAAGAAGAAAAAAATATAAAAAAAAGTAACAAGAGGAAGAAGTCCTTCTGTAAACTTCAGACACACATCTAAGTATCTTTTACATACTTATACTTGGTAACGGTAAATACAGACATAGCAAAGATACAGATACTAACAGCAGAGCTAAGGCACTGACATGTTGCAAAAGCGAGCATGCTTCGACAAACATAAATAAAATGCGTTTCACTTCTGAATGATGTTACTTGTCGTAAGAGAAGGGGAAGGGGAAGGGGATGAAGCCGTGTATAAAAAATAAAATGTGATTTATAGAATTCTGTATAATTTTAAGCATAACTGTGAATATATAGACTGTCAATAAGTCTGGCAGAACAACTTTAATTTCAATCTATAGTTGAATTTCTAACAATTGTTTTTTTAAATTTATTGATTGAGAAATATGCAATGAAAAAGTCTTGGAGAAAATTTCTTTAAATTTTTATTGTGTAGAATTTGTTTTTAAAGATTTTCAATGTAGATTTTTTTGTCAAATTCTTTCTTCAACAATTGCTTTGCAGATATTTGCATATGTTGAGCGATATGATATAGTTTCATTTTAAAGATTTTTAGGAGTTGGCTTGGAGAGTTTCAAGGAACAATTGCCTGTACAACTTCTTAGTAGACTTTCATTTCTCTAGAGAGTTTCATTGAACAGTTATTTTGGAGATTTAAAAACTACATATAACCGAAATTTATCTATTCTTTTACCTGTTAAACATAAAAATATTTATAAAAAAAAAATCATTCTAGAAAATTTTTTAGAAACTTCTTCAAGACTTTTTCACAGCTTGTTTATATTAATATATTTTTTTGCTCAAATGAACTATGAACTATTTGCTCGGAACTAACATACATATCTCATACATAGTGTGCATCATTTCTTTGGCAAGTTCTTTTACACTTTGTTTTTTTTTTTTTGTTGCTTTTCTTTTTGTTGTTTGTGCGTAAAGTTTTGCAATAATTGAAACCAAAAATTTTGTTCATTTTATGCACTTGCATGAAAAACTTTAGAATTATATTCTCTGCTCGCCAATGGACTGTGGACATTGGTCTGTGGACAGTGAACAGTGGACACTTTTAGTTCCGAAATTTCAGTAGCAGAGACAACGGGTGGTCACAGAAGAGAGAGAGTTAGTGGGGGGGATGGATGTAAGGCAAGTTAAAATGGCAAAAAGAGCCCGTGGCAAGAACTCAAAAAGTCAATGATAACCAGAAAGCGTATATAAATAATTTGAAATTGTGATAAAAGCAAAAGATGAAAAAGAAGAAAGAGTCTGTAGACGACGGAAAAAGAAGAAGTCAAGGAATATAAAGAGAAGTAAAGGAAGGCAAAATAGAAATTTACTCGCGAATGGGCAAAATGCCTTGAAGTAAATTTACAAGATATGAGTGTGTGTGTGTGTGTGTGTGTGTGAGGGTATTCATAGTTGTAGTAGCATTCAATGCTATTCTCTCTCTCTCTCTCTCTCTCTCTTTCTTTCACTTTCTTTAGTTGCTACAGTTTCATGCTGTGGTAGTTGTGAAAATTTAGGGGCATATATTTTAAAGTTGTTGCCACAGCAAAAGAAGAAACCTTAATGACTTTGGCAACTAGCAGTTCCATAAGTACATAACAATTTTTTGTGTTAAGTGCAGTGCATGAATATGAAATATCACTGTTGCAGTTGTATATTCACACACACACTCATACACACTTATACACATACGTTTCTTTTGCTAGCAATTGCAGCAGGTAGAGTATAGCTGCCACATCTAACCTGCTGCCACATGCAACTCTGTGTGCAACTTCATGCTATCTTTTCTGACACCTTGCGCAATTTATGCTCAAATTTCTCGGCTGGACCAAAAAAAAAAATAAAAAAAAACTCAAAGAATGGAAAGAGAGAGAGAGAGAAAGGTAATAGTAGAGTGTGCAAGAGAGAAAGAAAGGGCAATGCCGCAAAAAAAAAACTTTTAAATGCGGCACATTATTCATAAATGTTGAAAGGAGCATTCAGAGCAGTCGTGGACAACAGACAAGAGCTTGGTGGCACGCAGCGACAAACTAACCAAGCGAGAACAGTTTTGTTATTTCGCTGTTCAACATCGCGCGCAGATATTTAAAATTAATTAAGGAATGTTAAATATTTGTTGCACTTCAAACACGAACTTCGCATTGAACTTGTAAATATTTGATAAAAGCCTAAAGCCTACAACAGACGCTAGAGACTGAGAACGAGATGGCAATATAGTAAGTGGAAGTAAGAGAGAGAGAGAGAGAAATAGAGAGACAAGCTCTTGCTGTATATAATTCCGAACGAACCAAACTGAACTCAAATTGAACTTGGCTGAACTAAAAATGAACTGAACCATACTGTAACGGTAAATATTTGGTCAGCGTACATTGGTTTCACTGTTGATTATGGCTAATTAATTGATAAGCAAATGCTTGTAAACATAATTTTAACGCAATGCGCCTCCCATCGTTATACGTTATACGTTGTGCGATGTGCGACGTACGACGTACGATGTGCGGCATGCGGCATGCGTAGCTTCTGTTTATAAATTTGCCAGTCAAATGACTCTACGGACTCACGTCTCACAACATTTGACTATATTCAATGCCTTCTCTCACTCTCTCTCTTTACTCACCGCTGTCTTTTTTCTGTTGACTCTTCACTCTTGTCTATCATCACTCAACGAATGTTTCTGGACTCGTGTCTGTGTCGACTTTTTGCCTTTGCGCTCTCACATCAAGCGATTGCTGTGCATTAATATTTTTTTTTTTTTTTTTCTGCCAGATATTCTATAATTCATTACAAGCTGAAAGTTTAAGTTGAATTGAATGTCTGACATTTTGCCTACAGTGGAAATTTTCTAAATGTTACTATAATATTTCATTTGAAGTTTAAATGTTAAACGTTTGTTTGCTTAAATATTTTATTATTAATTGAAGGCATTAAGTAAAAAGTCTCTAATAAAATTACGCATAAATAATTATTAAATATTTGCAATTACATTATTTATTTATTATTTTTTTTTTAAGTTAAATGTTATTATTTACTGTATTTTATTTTTATATTAAAATAATTTTCAAATATTTGTAAAAATTGCATATTTATTTTTATTTAATTCATTAATTTTTTATTTATTCAATATTTTTTTTATTATTTATTTAATATTATTTTTTATTTGTTTCATTGTGCAATTTTATTCGCATTTCCATTTTTTTTTTCCATTTTTAAAAAATTCCCAAATTAATAACAGTGCTGACAGAGCATTTGCGACTCGTTGTTATTTTTTTTTTAAAATTTGAGCAAAAAAAAAAAAATAAAAGTAAAGATAAATATTATAGTTAAGCTCGTGCATTGGCGATCTCATTGTTTTGTTTTGCTTTGTTTTTCTTTTTTCTTGCTGCCGCTCTATTGATTTGTTGTTGTTTTTAATTTATTTGTTAATTTAACAAATTAGAAATGCGAATATTAAAAGCGCTGGCGCTGCCGCTGACGGTGACGTTGGGATAGGCACGCGAACAAATTGAGCGGGAACGTTAAGAGTTTTCGTTTATGTTTTTTATTAACATAAGATATTGCAATAGTGAATGTAGCAGATTCTCCCATAAGCTTTATATATACACGTATATGTGTGAGAAGATACAGAAACAGATAAAGCTACAAATACATCTACAACGTGTAGCTTTGTGTTTTTTTTTTATTTTTTTTTCAACACTTCATGAAATGCTAAAATGATTCGCGCGTAGCTTTTGTCAGTTGTACGACGCGTCGTCGTCTGTTGCGCATCTGTGAGATCTGTGAGATTAGCAAACGATTGTTATATTAAAAAATATTTTGTATTTCAGTTTTTTTTTTTTTTTGCCATTAATTCTTATCGGCTCGGTGCGGTAGGTCGTCAGAAAGACATCGATCGTTAATATTCGCAGTTCTTTTCCAACGTGCCGTAAACTTTCTAAGAAGTGAAAATTTATCGCTATGATTCGTATGTGAAATTGTGGGATTATCAGCATATAAATAATTAAAAGTAAGTGCAGCTGTATAAAATAATAAAAAAAAATAATTTTTAAGTGCTGGAAAAACCATTGAATAAAATTCTTAAAATATATATTATACATACAGTCGTGGAAAAAATAATAGAAACGCATTTTTTCATTTTCTTAAATTAATAATTTCTAAGTCAGAATATCAAAATAAATTAAATTTCTTTTAGTTTATTTAAACATAAACACAACTAGCTTTCATAATTTGTTACAAAAAATGATTTAATTTGATAAACACAACCAAAAAATGTAATTCTGAGTATTATTTTCCTCTCTCCTCGAGTGCAATGTACTCCGTGACCCATTGTGACTATTATCACTAAATTAAATAACTATTTTTCAATCAATATGCAATATTTACACTTCCGCTATTTAATATTACCGAAACAAAGCTTTCACTTTTGTTTTAAACCATAAAATTCCGAAAAATTCATCAAACTCAACCAACTCAAACACGAGGTCTCCTAATAATTTGTTATTCATAGCAAAAATTGCTGACGAAAGACACTCAAATAGGATATCATAGTAAAGAAGAATCATCAATGGTGCATGGACAGTTTGTTTCATGCATAAAATTTTAACACAATCTCGGTAACTTAGCTTCAAAAATAAAATTTTTTTTCGTTTCTATTATTTTTTCCATGACTGTATATATTTTTATATTTATTCAAATATAATTAAATTTATCAGTGTATAAAATATGCATATTATTTTTTAAACAAAATTTAAATTAACTAAAATATTAATTAGAAAAACTAAAATAAAATAAATTAAGCAATTAGTTTACTAAAATAAATAGTTTTGTAATTGTTTTGTTAGTTAATCGTTGAAAAACCTAAACTTTGTTAATAGTTAAAAGTCATGTGCTAAATTCTGTTTATTATACATACAAAAATACTATAAATAATTAATATACTATAAATTTATTTCGCTTTCCTCAAGTAAATATTATTTTTAGAATATTTTTGTTTTATTTTTGTCATTTTTGATTTTGTAATGAAAAAAAAAATATTTTTTAATATTTGAAAAATTTTATTTTTTTTTTCCAAACGAATCAAATGAGAGAAAGGGAATGAGAGAGAGGGAGAGACGTAGATAGATAGATATAGGGAAAGAAAGGGATATACAGAGAAAGAAGGAGACAGCGAGATTGAAAGAAAAGCAATTTATTATGACAATTTGTAGACAAACAATTTTTCCATTTCCATCATTTTCATTTCCGTCTTTCAATTGCGTTTTTTTTTTTTGCCCCATAGTCTTGTGGCCCTTAACCTATGTATGCATTTGAGAGTTTATTTAACCTTGTCAATCAATAGAATCATTTTTGCTTTAGCTGCGAGTCGTATGATTTAAAATTGATTCATAATTGACACGTGATCAATCAACGACGCAAACATTCAAATTAAAGAGCTGGCAACAGATTTGACACCAAATATTTGTAAACAATTAACAAGTCGTCGCTACACTTTTGACAAAAGCCAAAAGTATATATACTAAATATATTATATATATATATATAATATTTGTGCTACTGTGAATTAGAAGAAAACCGGTCTAAAAAAAAAATCAAATCAAATCAAATCAATTTGCATCAAGTGTCGACAGTAGCAGCAGAAGTCACTAGCACACGCGAAACTTTGCATACTAATTGTGTGAATTGCGGAGAATTCTGTAGAGTTGTAAGAAAACCTCCCCCTTCTTTCTCCCCTCCACACACACACACATACGCATTGCGAGTATGTGAAAATTAAAATAAATAAATAATTAATTAAGTGCAATTACTTAGCATTTATGGCGTGGAGGGGGGGGGGGAGGGAGTGGGGGTGGCGGCTGTGCGAGTTGAAAGTGTAAAGTTAAGCAGCTTATGAGAGAGTTGCGGATGCTGCAACTTAGGTTCATTATCAGTGGAAATATTTATGTTTTGTACCTTGACTGCAACACTCGAGAGTGTAAAGTTGTCATTCTGACAATAATGCCAATTATGCCACGTCGGCAAATGTAACGACAGCAGCAGCAGCGGCAGCAACAGTGGCAACAACAAGGCAGACAAGCGGCAATTGCATGCACTTTAACCTAAGCCAGCACGAGACAGAGAGAGAGAGAGAGAGAGTATAAAAGGCAGAGGAAATGTAGAGTGTGAGCCCCAAAGACAATTTCCTTGACAATGTTATTGCTGTTGTTTTTGTTGCTCTTGTCATTCTGCTTGTCGTCGTCACCTTTGCAGCAACGAAAGCAGCAGCAGCAGAAGCAGCAGCAAGTGCTGCTAGCTGCTACTACTTCGGTGCAATCAGCGGCTGTCAATCTATGTTGCAATCTTTAGTTTGCCATCAACGCGCTGTCGTTGTCGTTGTCGTTGCAAATGTCTTAGAGTTTGTTAGCTTGCTGGCATAGGCAAGGGTTGCAGGCAACATATATAATATTGCAAGATGCCAGTAGTGTTGCCAGACAGTGCTGCTGCTGCTACTTTATGCATGCATGAGTTGCATAAATGAATGCAAAATGGTTTAAATGCAACACTCTGGCACTTATAACCAATTTACATCCCAGTTGAGTCAACAACAGCAACAGCAGCAGCAACTGCAGCAAGAACAACTACAACAATAACATTTAGCATCTATTTAAATCGCTTAAAATTTACTTTTCACTACTTGCAGCTATCAACCAGCAACAACAGCAACAGCAACAACAACTACAATTTGAGGAGCAACAACAATTGCAAACAAGTGACAACATGACACAAAATGGTAACTCGGCTGTTGCTAGCATTGCTGCTGTTGTTAGTAATCCCGCACCGCCATCACATACTAAATTAGACATACAAAAATTCTCAGAGGACTACAATAATGTTTCGTCGGATGTTGTTGTCGGTGGCAATGGCGGCAATGTTAGCAGTGGCGGGAATGCGGCAGAGACAGCACAACAAAATGCAGCAACAATAATTTTAACGCCGACATCATTAAATTTAACAAATACAACAGCGAATGCTTCAGCAACAGCTTCAGCTGCCAGCAACAACACAGACAACAGAAACAGTAACAATGGCAACGGCAACGGCAACGGCAACGGCAACGGCAACGGCAACAACACTTCGGCTTATTCAGCGCACGTTGAACATTACAAAGGACCTAAATGGTAAGTGGACAGGGATACCCTAGACATAACATGTTTCTAATGTTTCTCTATGTCTGTGTGACTGTGTGACTGTGTCTACGCTGCGTGTCTCTGTGTGTGCGCATTTGCTTAACCCTTTGAATGCACTTCCGGCTCAGTTAGGCAGTCAGACATTCACACTTGCATTGCACGCGTTTTTCGCATATCCGTTTTGTTCTTGCCTTTCTTTAGAGCTATTGTTGTTGTTACTGCTACTGCTACTCCTGCTGCTACTGCTGCTGCTGATGTTTCTATTGTTGCTTACTTTTGTTGCACATTATATGTATGTATTTATTTTTTATTTTTTAGAATTTCTTTTATGTTGGGCTAAACATGTCGTCACGGCCAAAATGTCTGTCGCTGCTGTCTGGCAGCGCTCTGCCAGTTTCCGCCTTTGCTCTGCACAGGAAGCAGCGCGCCTGCAAGCGGTGTCTGAGGCGCAAAACGACTCACATTTTATTTGTCTTCATTTCTCTTCATGTTTCGGTTTTTTTCTGTTTTTTTTTTTTTTTTTTTTGGCTGTGACACTCGTTTTAATAGCTTGAAAAGTGCCTGCTTGACTTTCTATATATATATATATATATTTGTTTGTATTTTGTATGCTTTATGTATATGTAGTATATGTTAAAGGCATAAGCCAGCAGAGCTACAATGATTATGGTGCAAGTATAAATTGCAATGGAGCAAGGTTCTCTTGCATTTACATAAATGTTGTACTGTGCGCCTATTGTTATTGTTGTTGTTGTTGTTGTTATTCTTGCTGTGGTTTATTGTTGTTGTTTGTCTTATGTGGCGCCTAGTTAAACATCTTTGACCACACCAAAGTGCGGTGTAGACCTTGTTGAATGTTGGCATTTAGCATTTGCTTTTTGCATTCTACATTTATTTTGATAGGTTCAACAGTAGCGCAAAGAAACTGTAGGCATTGTTAATAGTCTGTAAAGTAAAGTAAAAGTTAAAGTTTTAAACTAAAAGATTCTTAAAGCAACATTCAACATTTACCTTCATAAAAATAGGTAAACCAATTTCAAAGAATACTCCAGCACGCACTTTAACAGGACGTTTCAGGAATTCCATATAGATGATAAGTTCCTTACGTGTTTTTATCGAATATTTTAACCAATTTGTATTGAAGATACTATTTGTTAACTGATTGGCATTAATTGTTAACTGATTGCCATAATAACAGGGTAGAAATATTTGTACAATCATTACAGCTACAAATTGTAAAGTACCCAAGAATAATCCAGGATTCTCTTTCCAACCCATTTTAACCAGACGATAGCCACTAAAACAAATGATAAATGCACTGAGTACAACCTGAGATAGCACATAGGGTGATACCAATTTCTGGCATTGACGTGTATGCAATCGTATACGTTGATGAAATTGAAATAGACGACGAAATTCAGGTAATGCATCCTGTTCGGTTGCATGCTGCAGTGACAATATGCGTTGATTCAAAAAGCGATAGAGTAATCCAATTTGAAACATATAGAAGCATCCCATTGTGTCCAGAAAGACATTGCATAGACAACAAACGGACATGGCCAAAACATTATAGCTCCAGGCAATGAAATATCCTTTGCGATTATGCCAATCAAAGGGAACATAATAACCAAATGGCAATTCATATGTATCCTGCAGCAGCACACTGACGTATCCATTTAGCGCTACTGCAAATGAGCCAACAATGTACGTAAAGGAAATACGCTTAAATTTCCGTTGTTCACATTGATATATTTGATAGTCTTCATTTTTGGCACAATCATCCAAGTCCTGAACTAATTGAAATGCTTGTTCCCGTCTATACAATATGTTGATTAACTTTATCACCAATGCACATTGAGTGAGTGACATATACATGACTTTGCTGGCCTGTTCCAAATCATTGGAGGTAAAAACTTCTAGCCATGTTAATCCGATAAGTGTAAATGTTAATGGTATATGCAAAATGTATGGATAAATGCGTTTTATCCAGAGATCATTTTCATTCTCCCATTTCCAGATGCCAAGCCAACGTTGAAGTTTTAGTGTTGTATATACAGCTGATTTACGATCCGTTGACACTTTTCTAGCCATCTTAAGACTTTGAATACACAATTGATTGTCCACTGTCAAGTATTCACTGCTTTTATAGACTTCCTGTAACCCCCTGTAACATATAGTATATATGTATGTATGTGTGTGTCTTTGTTTATATGTATTGAAGCTGCCCTTGGATGCATCCCTTGTCATATCCTTGATAAACTTGTTCATTTTTCGGTTCAGTTCATTTCTCTTTCTATCTTTATTGTTTATTGCATTGCTTCTGCTTTGCTTTAACGTTAAAGAACTAGTTACATTCCATTGGCTTGGAACAACAAGTGCCAGCCCTGGTTTTATTTACTAATTGCTGAACATATTTACAATTTTAGAATCAAAGCAATTACAATAATTATTCCTGCTGACATAATTATAACAATTAATTTGTTTACTACTCGCATATGGAATAAGTCACGCAATAAACGCTTCATACTCATCGATTTGTGCTATGTTATTCTGTGTTTGACTTCCTGAGTCAGAGTCAGTCAAAGGATAACGCCTATAATGTAAGAATGTGACTGTAAATAAATTTTTGTTTGAATTTTGTTGAAATTTAATAAAGAATTTGAAATATTACTAAGTAATAAATATATTTTCTTAGTAATAATTAAAATATTTTAATCTATTTTTAGAAATTTATAAAAATAAAATATATGAATTATATTAAAATTTATATTTATAGCAAAAAAAAGAACAAGTATTTAAAGTTAATGAAGGGAATAGGAAATAGTAGTAGTAAAAATACTACTTATAATATTTAGAATAATTAGTGCAGTAGAAATGGTAGTAGTATTTTTACTAGTAGTAACTAATTATAATTTATAATTAATATTAATAATAATACTAGTAGTCAAAATAATAGACAAAAAATTGTAGTGATAGAAATACTACTAGTTGTAGTAGTAGAAATATTTAGAGAAATATTTCTAGGTAAAATTGTTGTAGTAAAAATTATGTTAAATATAGTATGTAGTGAAAATAGTAGTAGAAATAGTAGTGACTTTTAAGTGGTAGAATTTGCAATACTTAGCAGCTGCAGAAATGGCTGCAGAAAATAATAGTAGAAATAGTAGTAGAAATATTTGTGCAGAAACAAAAAGGCAAAAATAATAAAAATTGTAGTAACCGTAGAAGACATATTAGTAGAAAGGTATTAAAAATACTATTTGAATTATTGAAGTTAATTTATTAAATTTTATTCATTTTTTCATAACAATAACAATTCAATGTGAAAATGATTCAAAATTTTTATCAACTTCTTCACTTCGACACATTAAGCAGTAGTGCAAAAAAACTATAAGCATTGTTTATAGTCTGTAAATATAAGAAAATATTAAAAGCACAAATTAAAGTTAGTCATAATAATTTGAACATACTGCTCTGACCTTAACAAATATTGGTAATCCAACATAGAAGAAATATCCAGCTTGTATTCTTACAGGTTGCTTTAGATGTTCCATATAAGCGTAGAGTAATTTGCGTGTTTGTTGCTCACACTGCAACCAGTTAGTATTATAGACTTCATTGGTCAACTGATTGGCATAAAATGTAATTTGATTGCCAAAATAGCAAGGCAGAAAGATTTGTAGAATCATAACACTAACAAATTGTAGCATCGATATAAACTGACCAGGATTGGCACGTATGCCAACATGTTGTAGACGATAGCCGCTAAAGCAAATGATAAATGCGCTCAGTATTATCTGGGAGAGAATATAGGGGGAAACAAGCGACTGGCATTGCAATGTAATGCTGTAAAGAGCAATGAAAATAATTTTAGGAAAAATATAAAAATTCATTATAAATACCTGCGTATGCGATGATGCAGCTTAAAGATGCTAAACAGTTTTTGTCTGAGTGTCAATTCATTTGGAACTTCCTTCAAAGCTCTCAGTCGCATGCCTAAGAGTCGATAGAGTAGCGCCACATGAAACATAAAGTAACAACCAATCGCATCTAATGTAACATTCGAGATGCAAGTAACGATCATGCCAGCAACACTATAACCATAAGCATACCAATATCCATTTTCATTTCGCCAATCAAATGGCACAAAATATGCAAATGGTAGCTCGAATTCCTTTAGAAAGAGAACGCCAACACAGCCGCTGGTAACAACGCCCAAACTAATAAGTCCATAGATATAAAAGTAGAATTTGAAAATGTTTTGCTCCTGCTGCCAAAAGTTCTTTTCATCTTGTGATTTCAATTCATAGTCAGCATCATGCTGCCAATGATGCAACAGTTGCCATGCTGCCATGCTACGATACCAAATATTTAGCACTTTTACAATCAATGCTATTTCCGTTATAGACATATATAACACTTGTCCAGCCTGTTCCAAATTTGTTGAGACGAATGCTTCTAGCCACATGAGTCCAATGAATGTAAATGTTGTGGGAAAATGTATAAAATAACGTTGATTATTTTTAAGAAATACCAAAAATTTGGATTCATTTTCAGTTGTTGGTCCCCAAGACCAAATACCAAAGATACGCATGATCCAAAGTATTAAAGCTTAGCGATTGTGTACGATCCACTGTACCTTCCATTCGATTATTATTAGTTTCTATTGGGATTTCTTGGTCAGCAAGGACTTTAAATACTGTCACAACTGTCTGGCAGGATAATTAGCTGCAATTAGGATTTCATTATTTAAGGCTAACGTACACGAAAGCCCATTTAGGGCAATTAATCCTTTACGTGCTTCGGTTACAAGTGAATGAACGATTGCGCTAACAGTTTGTTCAGCAAACACACTAGTTAACAAAAATGAGGAAATATTTTTTTTTTATTTTTTATTTTTGAGTTGCTTGGCGCTCAAGAAAAATATATTCATAGTAAAAATTATATTCGCAAGACGAAATCACAAATTTGTTGTACAGTGTAATTTGAAGTACATATATTATAAAATTTTTAAATTTTTATTTATTTTATAAAGTTGGTTTTGCTTTTGGTTTTTTGCCACTAATTGGAAATCGTAATTTGGTTCGATAGTGTAATTATTAGTAAGTTGTAAAACTTCACTTTATAGGTGGCGGCACTTAGTAAACAAAAATGAGGAATAATTTTTTTTTTTAGATTCTTAAGAAATAAATTTGATTATAAAAATTAAATAAATTATAAATTTTATTATGAAATCACAAATTTGTTGTATAGTGTAATTTAAAATAATTTATAAAATTTTAAAAATTTCATATGAAGGCAAATAAAGTTGGTTTTGCTTATAGATTTTTTTCATTAATTGAAAATCATAAATTTTGTTCGATAGTGTAATTATTAGTAACTTGTAAAAATTTAAAACGTTGCTTCATTTTACAGGTGGCGTCACTTAGTGCTACATTGGGGACTAGTCTCCGAGCATGTTGCTCTCTTTGCAATATTTTTGGGACTTTGGGTGGTGGCCCTGTGCTGGCTACCCGAATATGCAGTGCCACAGACAGGTATTATGCGCATTGTATTACTCTTTGTGGGCGCTCAAATCACAGGCATATTGGTGACCTTCATTCATCTGCCCGATATGTTGGGTATGTTATTCTTTGGTGTGCTCTATACTAATCTTGGTTTAGCCAATTTCGCTGGCTATGAACGCTTTGAAGTCTTCCTAAGGTAAGTGGTAAAAAATTTGTTCTTTGGTTTCTGAAAACTGATTTTCGTCTACGTGTTTTTCTCTTTTGTTTATTGCAGAGAAATGGCTTTGATCAATATTATGCTGCTAGCTGGCCTTGGGCTGGATGGCAGTGCATTTAGGCGTTTATGGCTTATGATACTTCGTCTAACACTGCTGCCAACCATAGTCGAGGTGGCTGCCATTGCTGTTTTGGCCTATTTCACACTATCGATGCCCTGGCTATGGGGCATAGCATTGGGGTGAGAAAGAGAGAGTGTATATAGAATGTGACAATGAATATATAAATCATGCATTTTTAATTTTCGATTTTTAGACTGGTCATCACAGCCGTCTCACCAAATGTTGTGGTGACAGTTATGTTAAAGTTGAAAGAGGATCGTTTGGGTCTTAACAGTGGCATTCATACGCTCATCTATGCCATGACCACATGCAATGATGTCGTTGCCATATTCATGTTTGGCGTCATAATCAGCGTAATATTCTCGACAAGTATGTAATAGTAGCACAGACAGAGGAAACAGACAGCACAGACTGCACAAAATGGGAGGAGAAAAAATTGAGCAGCTACAAAGAGAAAACTTACAATCTTTCTGATACTTTCAGGCTCGCTGACACAAAAAGTACTTCAAGGACCCATTGGCATTGGTATTGGACTTGTTTTTGGCTATCTTTATGGCATGATGCTGCACTATTTGCCATCGCGTAATGCGGTTAGTAATACTCTTGTCTCTATAGTCTGTAGTCTGTAGACTGACTTGCTCAATACAATAGCAGGACAAAAGGCGCAGTGTACGCATACTGTTACTATATACTGTACATATATACATATAGCATACTTTTCTGCACTTATTCTCTCTCTCTCTCTCTCTTTCTCTGTGTCTTTCTGTAGTGAAATGCACATTCAGTGAACACTTACACACTCAATCAGCGCATTTAATGATGCAAAACGCGCACCAGCGACACTGCAATATCAGTGGGTGGCATAAAGCTTCAAAAGCCATCATACATATGACAATGTGTGTGTCATTCTCTCTCTCTCTCTCTCACTCACTCTCTATGTATGCATGTATGTGTGTGGGTGTGGCATAGCTGGGCGGATTTTGCATAAAAAGACACTTACAGCCATGACAACGATGTTGAGGGCGTTGAGTACGTTGTTGGTACTGAAGCTGGCGACATTTGCGACGACAGTTACTGCCAGCGTCCATGGAAAGTTATGTGCACTGCGCTTGCAAGCAGCAGGCGACAGGCAGCAGCAGCAGCAGTAGTTGTAGCAGCACTAGCAGTAGCAAAGCCAGCCAAACGATAGACGGCAACAGCTCGAGTTGCTGCTCCGTTGCAACCGCAAAACTCATTGCCGCAACTTACACCGCTAATGGCGCGCATAATCAAACGCCATGGGTGGCACTCTATGCCTTTGAACTCTCTCCAAAATGTACAAGCTCACACTTGCACAAACACACACATACATACTACTCATAACTTTTGTTTTCGCGTGCAACTTTCATGGCCGCAACCCATGCCAAAAAATATAACGCTATGCACAAAAATTGTCACGCTGTGCAACGCTCAAGACGCGCCACTTGCATCCTTGCATATTTAACGCAACGCAACCCACACATTATTACATAGCTCTCTCTCTGTCTATGTGTGTGTGTATATGTTGCGCTCTCTTTCTCACACTCTCTCTATCTGCTTGTCATCAAGCCTCAGTGTGTTTTTTTTGTTTGTTTGTTTTTATGCTGCTGCTGCTGCTGCTGCTTCTACGGCGCTGCCTTTATTTTTATTATTTTAATGCGATCCTATTTTATGATTTTGTAGTCATCGTTAACTTTCTTCTCTTTCAACTTCCCTTCTCTGCTTCTCTATACAATTTTTTTTCTCTCTTTTTTTTTATGTAGTTTGATTTTTAACAGAATTTTTGAAAAAAAATAAAAAAAAATTTATATATGATGTTGCACAAACTTTGCGGACACTGTAATATAGAGCATAGCATAACTCTAGTGTAAAAAGTTATATAAACAGTTTATGTTAGTCGATAGATATAAACTAGAAATGATATTGAGTTACACAAATATGAAAACATCAACATAAAATTTGAAATTAGTTTTACAAGTTTTATTATATTTAATTTTAATATAATTTTTCGAATAATTAGATTGAAAATTTACAAACTGAAGCACAAAATGTAAAATGAGAGAAAACATTTAATTAAATGAAAAATAAATAAAAATATCTAGTTATTATTGCGTATACGCCATGTACAACAAGCAATATAATATGGAAGCCCATAATGATTAATACAAAAAGTGCTGCTGCTGTTGCTCTTGCTGTTGTTGCTGTTGCTCTTGCTGTTGTTGCTGTTGCTGTTGTTGCTACCGACAATAAAAAGCAGAACACAGACAGTTGAATAGACAAATGAATAGAAGGCCAAAATATGTTTATATTGAATGAAAAAACAATTGAGTTTTTGTATGAAAAGAAATATTATAAAAATGAAAAATAAATTTTTCAATTCATGAAATGTTATGCTATGATTAATTAAGCAAAGTCAAAATATTAATTAAAATTTAATTATATTTTCTTATATAAGTAATTTAAAGGATTTCTTTTGCTATTTTTTTTTTTTTTTCATTTTCTTACGTTCTTACATGCTGCATTTTATAGTCAAGAAAATTTCTTTGTTCTTTCACGTTTTGCTTTAACGTTTACTTCAACTTCATATTGCAGGTGTACGTGAACGGATTGCGCTTTGTGCTGACTGTTTTGGGCGGAGCCATAGCCGTGATGGGCAGCCGCGTAATTGGTTATACCTCAGCCGGTGCTTTGGGCTGTGTGATGATGGCTTTTATAGCTGGCATCGGTTGGAAGAGGCAAGAGCTGAAGATGACGCCACAGCAATTGCAAGCCTATCAAATTGTGAGTAGAAATTTTTTTTTCTTTGCATTTCCATTATGCACTATGCAACTTTTAAAATCGTTGCACACGCTGATTTATGTTCGTTATTAATAAATTCTATTATTTTTTTTTCATCTGTTTTTACAAATTTTATGCAGGCAAGTGTTCCTAAACGTTTGGATCTGCTATGGAAATTCCTAAAGCCAGTTTCCTTTGCACTCATCGGCAAAGAAATCAATTTTCATGTGCTCGAAGGTCGTGTGATCGGCTATGGAGCACTGCTGGTGTTACTCGGAAGTTTGGTAATTAAATTGCTAGCCAAAGGCGTGGCATTCAACACAAAAAAAAAAAAAAAAAATACAGAGTGAGAGTGAGAGAAAGAGGTAGCGAGAGCAAAAGAATGCCAAAAGTATAGACTATGAGGCAGGGGGGTAAAAATACAAATGGTTGCATACCACTTATTTAATTTCTTTAGTTTTTGAGTTTTTTGTGTCCCTGCGGCTTGCTTGTCGGGGCCAATTCGTACAGCAGCAGCACTAGAAAAAAAATAAAAACCAAACTTAGTTACGTTATAGTTCAAAAATATTGACTACATGATACGCTGTAGTAATATTTATTTCCATTAAAATATTTCATATGTGAAAACTGAGCTATAGGAATTATAACTGACAAATATGCATAAAAAAAAAATACTGAGCAGATATATAAATTTATAGTTTAAATGAATTGCATTGCGTTGCGCAGATATTTAATATACTTTTAGTAGCAACATTTTTTTCTTTTTACTGGGTAAACGATATAAAAACTCGAAATGAAAATGTTCTTAGCCACAATTCAAATGTTTTACCTGCATACAAGCACAGACAGCTGTGTTCTCACATGTATGTATGTATGTTTGTGTGTGCATGCGTATATGTTTGTATATGTAAATGTATATGTAAGCATGTCTGACTATTTTTTTTTTTCTCTATTTTGCTTTCGTTTGCAGTTCCGTTTGGCTTTTGCATATTTATCCACATATGGCGGAAATCTGTCGAGTAAGGAACGTGCCTACATTACAATTTCCGGTTTCCCTAAAGCAACCGTCCAAGTAAGTTGTACCATTCCGTGCTGCTGCTGCTGTGTCGGACACTGTGACATGTCGGACATTGGAACTGTTTTTTTTTTGTTTCTTTTTTTTATATATATATATATATATATATATTTTTTTTTTCTGTTCTTCATCTTTATTCTTTTTTTTTTGGTGTCTTTTTTTTTGCTCAGATATTATTTGGGTTATGTTGTTTTCCCCAAATGCTTAAGTTATACCTCGTTTCTCGTGTTTGCAGATCATGTTGCATAGTTGCACAGTTGCACACACACACACACATATGCACAAACACAAATAGTTGCTATGCTTGCTTTCGCCTGACCATTGTCTGTAGTTGAACCACAAGCGAACATTTGGCTTGCATTGCAAGTGTGCTCCTGTCTTTCTATCTTTGTCACTGCTACTGTCGCTGTCTCTGTCTCTGTCTCTGTCTCTGCACGTATGTGTGTGTCGTGTGGTTTACGCGCTTTTGTTGCGCTGCCAGACTGCGGTTGCCCCAAATGTAAATGTTACGTTACTTTGGCTTACTTTTACCAACCAACCAACCAGCCAACCAACCAACCAGCCAGCCAGCCAGGCAAACAGCCAACCTGCTGCTGTTGCTGTTGCTGCTGCTGCAGTTGACGCTTTTTAACATGCGCCTTATTTTCAGTTTCGAGTTAACTACACACAGAAATTCTCTAGCGCACAACCAAACATTTCTACATTCTGCTTCTATTTTTTTTTTTTTTATCCTTCTCATATTTTCGACTTTTCTTTTTTTTTTGTTGCTGGCTAATATGCGGTCTCTGTGCTTGGCCGCTGCTTGTGCATATTTCACTGTCAACCTTTTTTGTGATTTAATTAAAATTTTAGCACAAGTTCGTTTAATCCGTTTTCGTTTCCATTTTCCATTTCCGTTTTCGTTTCCCCATTTCCCGTTTCCCGTTTCCATATGCGTTCTGTTACGCCAGTTGTGCTTCAGCATATCACTCATACGCAGCGTTGGCCAGGCCAACAAACATATGAAACACAAAAAAAAAAATAGCAGTATGAAGAAAGAAATGATTATTATGCTACATAATCATAATATCTCAACGAATTTTTCTTCATTTCTTTTTTTCGATTTTTTTTCATCATATTTTTTTCATATTTTTTTCATATTTTTTTTTTTCTTTATTTTGTGCACAGGCTGCCCTGGGACCGGTTGCCTTGGATCTGGCACGTAATGCCAACGTCGCGAGCGAATTGACATTGGCTAACAACGTGCTCATCATTTCGGTTCTGGCCATTATTTTCACAGCGCCATTGGGTGCCATTCTAATGTTGCGTCTAGCTCCGCTCTGGCTAAAACATGGCGACACTGTAGATACAGCTGAAACGCCCGTCACACCCAACAATCCCATCAACAATTTGGGTGAACTGACCATTGTGAGCAGTACTCAGCAGAAGAGTGCAAAGTCTCACTAGTCTAACACAAATATCGATATATATTTGTTAACTAAATATATAAACAAAAAATACCGTAAAAAAAAAAATGCATTCCATGCAATATAA
>JBAMBR010001300.1:0-29938 GCA_037044475.1 Zaprionus obscuricornis
ATATTTCAGTTAAAATTTATTTACTGGCAGTTATTTTAAATTGGAAGTGCCTTCCTCCTCGATTCTCATAAGTTAAAGCTAGGCTTTAGTATGAAGTAGCAGGCAAACAGTGAAGTGAGTGTGATTCCTATGATATTTCAGTTAAAATTTATTTACTGGCAGTTATTTTAAATTGGAAGTGCCTTCCTCCTCGATTCTCATAAGTTAAAGCTAGGCTTCATTTGGAAGCAGCCGGCAAACAGTGAAGTGAGTGTGATTCCTATGATATTTCAGTTAAAATTTATTTACTGGCAGTTATTTTAAATTGGAAGTGCCTTCCTCCTCGATTCTCATAAGTTAAAGCTAGGCTTTAGTATGAAGCAGCCGGCAAACAGTGAAGTGAGTGTGATTCCTATGATATTTCAGTTAAAATTTATTTAGTTTTCCTAGGAACAAACGAAGGAAAATTCAGTTTTTGTATAAAAAATCTGGCTGAAACTTATAGAATTTGTGTCTCATTATTATTTGCTCTAAATAGTACGACTATATCATATAGCTGCCAAAGGAATAATAGGGCAAAAATAAAATTCAATAAATAAATGCTAAAAATTTTGAAAATTTATTTTTTGAGAAATTTATGTAGTAAAATTTATGAGATTTGTCTACAAAATAAAAGCAAAATATGCAAAAATTGTTGATATCGATAGCTAAATAGACTTTTAAGGTGTTAACTGCAAATATTGCCAGCTAATTGAGTGAAGGAGTCACAGAGAGTGTGAGAGAGAGAGAAAGAGAAATGGCTGCTAGCTAGAGTCAAGTGTAAACACTCTGCATAAATTAGTAAAAAAAAAAAAAAAAAACTTAAACGCTACGCTGTGTGCAGCAGTCAGCCAAGCGCAGCAGCTAAATAGACATTAGCGGCGCAGCAGCAGCAACTACAACAAGTGCAGCAGGAGCAGTGGCAGCAATGGCAGCAGCAAGGATGCAAGACACACAGCAAACGTAGAGACAAGCAACAGCAAGCAGCACTTGGCTCAAGGCAGCTGTTTATCATCATCATGATGCAGCTTTCGCATCCGTCTCGCTCTCTCACACTTGCAATGATAAATCATCAGTGTAGGCAACGTGTTTTGCGGGCAGCTTGACTTGACAGTGTCTGCTGCAGTGTTGCAGCATTTTGTGGCAACTTGCAGGCAAGTTCATTTATGTTTCCTCTTCCCCTGCCACACGCCCTGCGCCATCATGCTGCTGCTTTACGTTATTAATTGCCTCAAAAGCTGCCAAATAATGATGAAGTACACGGCATATTTTTGCTTATTTATCGCAGCGACGTGAGCTTAGCCTCGCTAAAGTGTCAACCAAGCGTAAGAGAGAGAGAGGGGGAAGCTTTTGCCTTTTTCTAGCTCATTAATATGCAATTTTTTTTTTTATTTTTATTTTTTTTTGTTGCAAACGTAACACTGCATTGCGGCAAATGCAATGCAGACTTACGTTTGCTTATGTAAATTAGCTGTAAAAAATATCACTAAAAAAAAAAGCTAAAAACTAAAAGCGAAATATTTGTGCAACTTTTGTTTTGCATATTTTGCTGCAAGCAAGCAACTATATCTTTTCGCTTGTCAGCCTAAAAACTATTTTACGTTACGTATACGCAATGTTTGCAATGCCGGAAACAGTCAACCATTGGCTTAGCCTACGATATATAAATGGCAAGGATCAGACTGTAGACTTTAGGCATAATAATTACTTTCTAATTTCATTTAAATTTTTTTTTTAACTTTTAAATTATTTTCACTTCTTCAGCTTTGTCTTCTGCTTCTTATTTTTTTTTTGGCTGAATTTTTTTTTAAGCCTTACAAATTGCATTTGAGCTGTCAACGAAATGGACTTTAAGTCGAAGTGTTTGTGTAAGAGTGAGATAGCAAATACTTGTAAATCCATTTACAAGCAATTAACAAAAAAAAAAAAAAAAAAAAAGACGACAACAACAACAAAAATTGCAATAGACTTTTGCATCGATTAATCAGCGTTGTGTACGTAAATGCAAATTACTTGCGGCATTTGACGTTTCTGCTATTTTCTTCATCATTGTTTTCATCGTCGTGCGCTGCGCTGCGTTAACCGGAAACGGAAATGTTGCTTGCATAACAAATGAATTTCGCTGCAAAATGTGGCGGGAGGCGGATTTTTACTGGCATGTCAACTCGACTCGAAGACCAACTGTGAGTTGACTTCAAGTCAAGTCAAAGTCTTGCCTTGCCATGCCTTGCCTTGCCTTGCCTTTTTTTGACAAGTCACAAGGCCTCTTGGCATTGTTTCTCTGCTGCCAGCACAAAGCACAAAAGGAAAAACAAGAAAAGGAAAAAAAAAAAACACAAATAAATTGTTTTCTACATATTGCTTGAGCTTTGGGCCCTGTGCTTGAGCCTTACACTGAGCCAGAGAATATTGCCACCACTGTATACGCTCGCCCGCTGATTGGTATCTTTGCCTGCCGTTGACAGCATTCATTCCAGTCGCGTTGCGTCGAGTGGCGCCTATTTTACCATGCCGTGTGCCTTGGCTTCAAATTAGAAATTCCAATGAAAGTGCTTAATGCCACACCCATTGCTTTCTTATACCTCTAGGCTATGTCCAAGAATGGGGTCAGAGTTCAACTATATGCTCTACAGCTCCAGCTATCTTACAATTGCAAGAAAAAACAGAATTTATTAACATTTTGTGGCCATGCGTCAAATAAATGTCAAAAAATGAACTCAATGTGCTGCAATTACAATTTCAGTCAAAGCATCTCTCTCTCACACTCTCTCTCTTTCTCTCTCTCTTTGTCGCTCTGATATGGAATGTTTCGTTGAGCCGCAATTGCACACGAAAAATTTTTTGGCATGTTAAACACGAATTTTTTAATGAATTTTCGCGCCAGTCGAGTGTGAAATGCGCCTCATGCCCCACGCCCCACGCCCTATGCTCTGCATGCTGCAACTGCCTACTTTTAAAATGCCATAAAAACTAAAAAAAAAAAATACAACAATAACAACAACAACAAGCGCAAATAAAGAAATTAATAAAAAAAATAAAAATAAAAAAAAAATACAAATAAAAATAAAAATATCTCGTTGGCCGCACACACAAAGTGAAAATTGCGCGGCAAATAAAAAATTGTTTTTCGAAAGTTTGTGGCCAACTCAACTGTTGTTCTTGTTCTTCTTGTTGTTGTTGTTGTTGTTGTGACCATCATTTCTGACTGTCGACTCTCTGTCTGTCTGTCTGTCTGCCAATGTCTCTCTGTCTATCCCTTTGCCTGCCTGATGTTTGAAATGATACCAAGACAAGGCTGAGCCTGGCGACGATCCTGTGATATGATGCGCTGCAAAGCAAATTAACGGTTATATTAGTTCAACAAATATAACATAAAAATAAAAAAAAATAAGAAAATTTATTTTATATATATTTTTTTAAATTTAAATAAATAATTGAAGAAGTTTTATGTAATTTAGAAACAACAAACAGCAAACATATCAATACTTTAAATTAGTTATAAAAAAATGAAGAAAAAAATATTTAAAAAATAATAATAAATAAGTAACAATTAATTAATAATTTACAAATTATTCTTTTATAGAAAAACAATTATTAATATTTTTATATATTTTTAACAATTTTCTATATATATTTTTTTTATGTAAATTAATTAATTTAATAATATTTTAAGCAATAATAAAAATTATTAAAAAAAAATAAACAAAAAAAAAATAATAATAATAATATAGAAAAATTTTGTATTATTTTAATTAAAAATTATTATAAATAAATAAATTAAAAGTAATATGGAAAAAAATATAAAATAATCTTTTTATTAATTAATTTTAATATCTAAATATATTTTCAATAATTTTCATATACAATAATTTTTAATAAATTTTCTTAATATTATTATAGATATTATTGTAAATAAATAAATTAAAAATAAAAAAACAAAAAAAAATAAAAAATAATTTCTATAAATTGTTATAAATATTATTGTAATTAAATAAATTAAAAGTAATAAACAAAAAACTCAAAAAATATTTTTTTTTTTGTAATTAATTTTCATATTTAAATATATTTTCAATAATTTTTGAATTAAATAATTTTTAATAAATGTTCTTTTAATTATTATAAATATTATTATAAATAAATAAATTAAAAATTACATAAAAAAAATAAAAAATAATTTTTTTAGTAATTAATTTTCATATTTAAATATATTTTCAATAATTTTTTAATTAAATAATTTTTAATAAATATTCTTTTAATTATTATAAATATTATTATAAATAAATAAATTAAAAACTATAAAAAATAAAAAATAATTTTTTTAGTAATTAATTTTCACATTAAAATATATTTTACATAATTTATTTATGTAATAATTAATAATAATACTTCTTTTAATTAAAACAAAAAATAAAAATTGTAGAAAATATTGTAGAAATACTGTAGAAAAATTGTTTAAAATTTTGTATATATTTTTTTCAACATTTTTCTATATTTTCTGCACAATTTTTTTGTGAGAAAATTTTCGCAGCGTATTTCATTTTTCACATAAACTCTGAACATATTTTGCACAGCTCACTTGGCATATTATTCGCCAGTATTTTGCAGTATTTTTGCTTTTGTTGCTGTTCTTGTTGCCTGTTGGTTTTCGTTTTTTTGTTATGTTGTTGGCCAACACTTCAACGGGAGACAGATGATAATAAAAAATTTTATTACACACAAGCTCATCCATTTGACTTAATGGCGGTTGAATGTGCCGCCGCCCCCCGTTTTTTTTTAATGTGGATCCTGTGTGTGAAGGCGGAGCTGAAAAGACAGGCAACAGCAGATAGCTTGCATGATCTGTGGCAGCGCAGTAGTAAGCATGCAACTTTCTACCTTTTATTTTATTTTTATTTATTTATTTTTTTTTTTGTTGATTATTTAATCTTTTTTTTTTTGTTGCATTTGTTGTTGCTGCTGAAACTTCTCAAGTGGAAGTTCATGTAATTTTATTGCATTTGCATTGCATTTATAACATTTCAGTGTGAATTTAATTTTTGTTTGTTGTTGCTGCTGTGGCAGTTGCAATTGCAGCTGCAATATTCAATAAATCAACGAAAATAATAATTAATGTGGCAAGCGAAGCAGGTGAAGAATGACTCTCAAAAAAAATTGTGAGTAGCAAATGCAGACGCAAAGAATGATGCATGGGAATTTATTTTTATATTTTTTTATTTTTTTGAAAAATTTCACAAATTGCGCGCGCGTCACACGTCGCACAGAAGGAGGCAGTGTCGGCTGCTGCTGGTAAATATAATTGCCAAGGCAAATGCCTCAAATGAGCAGCAACGGAAAAAAAATAGAAAATACTCAAAGCAGCCGGAAAGAGCAGAAAGAAAGAAAAATAGAAATGGCAAGAAGCAATAGCAGGCAGCAGCAGTTGAAGCAGTAGCACTTCTTAATATGCAGCACATGTAGAAAATGAGTTAAACGCTGGCCGGAAACACAGACAACACTTGGCTTAATTTCTATGCTGGCTGTCAGTCTACCTCATGCCACATGCCTCTTAGTCTCACTCGCTCTCTCTTTCTCTTTCTCTATATGTTGCTTTTGGCGCCTCATCATTGGCCATTGGCGTCGTCATCATCATTTGGCAGCGCAGGCGAGCGAGAGAGAGAGAGAGAGAGCCGCATGTTCAATATGATTCGTGACATGTTAGGGAATTAGTGCTGCAAGCGTTTGTTTCATGGAATGAGAGCAAGGCATAAGAAGAGGCAATAGCAGTAGCAGCAGTGGCAGTGGCAGTGGCAGTGGCAGTAGCAGACTATACAACGTTTTGCGTGTGCTTGCCACGTGCGCCACATGTTTGTCATGCCAAGTGGAGCGCCAAAAGCGACCTCATTAATGTGAGTTGCTTTAAGTTTTATTTATTTATTATTTTGACCATTGTTTTACTTGCTGCTGCTGCTGCTGCTACTACTACTGTTTCAAGATTTGCTTTGGCTAATTGCCTTTTGTTTTTGTTTCTGTTTGTGTGCTAAAGCTAAAGTCGACTCCTTGTGGCAAGTACAGCACTGCAACACGGCCAAAAGTTGCCCAAGAAACTGATTGAGCTTTTGCTTTATAGTTTATTATTATATAGCGTAGCACATACTGCGCTCTGCTGCTGCTGCTGTTGCTGCTCTTGTTGCTGCTGCTTGCTGTCTGCCTGCTGCTTGCTGCCTGCCTGCTGCTGCTGTAGTTGCTGCTGCTGCTTGCTGCTGCTGCTTGCTGTCTGCCTGCTGCTTCTACTGCTTGTGATGTGTAAAGTTTTTGCGTAATTGCTGCAATTTGTTTTTTTTTTTGCCAAGTAAAAACTGCTTAATATCAAGTAGCCGACGTGTTGGCCGCTCAAACAAAACTGCAACACACAGACACACACACGCAAGAGTCTTTGGTTACACAACAACAACAACTTGTCTACTTGTTTACATTTTACAGTTTTGTGGCTAAGTTTACGCCGTGTTTTCTGCTTCGTCTTCTTGTTCTTCTCAGCCATCGCTGTCGTCTTTGGCCTCGTTCATTGCTTCTCTGTCAATGCCAAAAGGTTCTGCTTTTGCGTTGAGGCAAACATTTGCCTCTTATCATGTTAGCAGCGCTTTATTTTCATGTTGCCACAAGGCAAACAACAAGAAACAACAACAACATGAGCAGCAGCAGCAACAACAGCAGCAGCAACATGAGTAGCAGCAGCAACAACAGCAGCAACAGCAACATGAGCAGCAGCAGCAACACAAGCAGCAGCAACATGAGCAGCATCTTCAGTTACTTCAGCTACTTGGCAGCATGTGGGCGTCGCTTTTACTGCTCACTTCTCCTTCCACTTCGCCTTCGCCTCCTTCAACTTTTGTCGTTTTTGCAACTTCTGCTATGTCTTCTTCGACTTTGTCTAATTTGAAAAATTATTCTCACGTACTTTCTTATTAGTTTTGGTCATCGACATGTAAAATTCAAAAGCAAGCGCCAAGTTTTCGCTAGAGAAAATATTTATATATAAACATAGATATCTATATGCTGCGCATATACATAAATAGAGCAGAAAAATTGAGAAATATTTATATATAAATTTTTTATAAATATTTATTAATATTATAAAATATTTATTTATTGCCTACGTTAATTTTTTTTTTAATTTTTTAATTTTTTTAATTTTATTTCATTTTTTTTTATTTTATTTTTAAATTTTTAATTTTAATTTTGAAAGCGCTCATAGAATTTAATAAATTTTCTTAATTTTTTTTAGAACTATTCAAGAATATATATCTAGTATATATACTATATATAATTTTTTTTATAAATATTTATTGCTTACGTAACGTTTTTAATTTTTGAATTTTATTTTATTTTTAAATTTTTAATTTTAATTTTTAAAGCGCTCATAGAATTTAATAAATTTTCCTAATTTTTTTTTAGAACTATTCAAGAATATATATCTAGTATATATACTATATTTTTTTTTTTGTATAAATATTTATTGCCTACGTTACGTATTTTAATTTTTGAATTTTATTTAATTTTTTTTTTAATTTTTAATTTTAATTCTTAAAGCGCTCATAGAATTTATTAAATTTTCCTCATTTTTTTAGAACTATTCAAGAATATATATCTAGTATATATACTATATATAATTTTTTATTATATAAATATTTATTGCCTACGTTACGTTTTTAATTTTTGAATTTTATTTAATTTTTTTTTTTATTTTATTTTTAAATTTTTAATTTTAACTTTTAAAATTTTCTTATATTTTTAGAACTATTCAAGAATATATATCTAGTATATATACTATATATAATTTTTTTTTTATAAATATTTATTGCCTATGTTACGTTTTTAATTTTTGAATTTTATTTAATTTTTTTTTATTTTATTTTATTTTATTTTTAATTTTAATTTTTAAAGCGCACATAGAGTTTATTACTTTTTTTTTAGAACTATTCAAGAATATATATCTAGTATATATACTATATATAATTTTTTTTTATTAATATTTATTGCCTATGTTTCGCTTTTAATTTTTGAATTTTATTTAATTTTTTTATTTTATTTTTAAATTTTAAATTTTAATTTTTCAAGCGCTCATAGAATTTATTAAATTTTCCTAATTTTTTAGAACTATTCAAGAATATATATGTAGTATATATATATATTAGTACTATTTAGTATAAATACTCTACAAAATTTTAACTAATTCAAAAACCATTGCAAATTCTAAAAAAAAAATTAAAAAAAAAAAATAGAATAAAATAAAAGAAGCATCAGCAGCTGCAGCAGCATTTTAGCCATTTATCAACTGTTATAGCAGCGACATTTAATCAAGATATTAGCAGAAATGTTCAATTTATTTAAAAATAAAAACCAACCAAAAAAAAAGGAGAAAAAAAAAACCTGATGTGGTTAAAGTGGAAAACAAACTGTAAACGATGTTTGTGTAAGAAAAAAAAAGCCAACGGAAAACTCTAACAAAAACAACAACATGAAAATAAGAAATAAAACGAACATGTTACAAAAAAGAAAAATAGGAAGTAAAATGCAGGCAGGCAAAACGAAATGCAAATCGAGCAATGGGAATTAGTGACAGCCAAGCGGAAAGACCAGCATACAGTTAGTAGTACTAGTAGTTGCTGCCCCTAACGTTTCACACACCTTACATTTTCTTCTTTTTTTTTTGGTTTTTTTTTTGATCAACTTCTTTTTTTACTTGTACTAGTTCTAGCTACTGTTCTACATCCCTTCCTCCCCTCCCCCCCTGCCTTTGGTAAGTAGTCAGTGAATTTTCCTTCTCGTTTTCATGTGACATTTGCAATTGACAGTCGCGTCGAGTTTGAGTCAAGTCTCGTCGCGTCGCGTCGCGTCGCATTGAGTTCAACTTGGAAATAGTACAAACTGTAAAAGAAACTTGAATATTCTTGCTCTCTCTCACTCTTCTTCTTCTCTTTTTTTTAGCCACTGCGACAATTTAAGCTGCAAAACTTTACTTTTCTTTTTTTTTTTCTTCTTTTGGGGTTTTGCGGCAAAATGTCAAACGTTGGCCAAAAACTTCGCTTAACGCCCCAACAAAAAAAAAAAAAAAAAACTGCAATTCCTGTGCAAATGCATCCTGAACCTTCAAACCTCCAACTCCGTACGTATAGTTGACGCGTAGGTGTTGCTGCTACTTGCCATAGTTGCTTTTCCTGCTGCTGCCTTGAACACGTGTGCAACCCCTAGAAAAAAAAAGAAAAAGTAATGAAAATATTTTCTTAAATTTTTTGGCACTTTTTGGCAATTAATTTTCCAAGCTTTGGTAAATTTTTTTTTTTTTTTTTGCTGACTTACAGCAACTAAATGTTACGCTACTATGCACAGTGGTGCCAAAATAATTAAAAATATTGGTAGTAAAATTTAACTTAATCAAAGCCGATAGTAACGATAGTTACGATAGTTTTAACATTAATTTATGTCTCGGAGTTCCTACAATCATGCTTATAATTAACATAATGATATTACAATGTGGCAGCAATGGTAAAGCTGCTTAGACTGATAAATTTGTGGCAGTCGAAGACAGACAGAGAGAGAAAGTTTTGTGGCGCCTCCCCTGATAATCGTTGGGGCACTGTCTACAATTTTTTTTTTTTTTTGTTTTTTTTGTGCAGCACTTACTTTTAATTAGCAAACAAAATGAAATGAAATGCCATGCAAAGCAGCGACACAACACAATGTGCTGTGAATGTTGGCAAAGGGGCAGCAAAACGTTGCCTGTACTAAAAAGTATGCAAAACTTTTGTTATTGTCGCCAAATAAATTTGCCAATGCGACGCTGCCGCTTCCATGCTGCCACTGTCTCTGCGTTTGACTGCGCTGCATTTTGTCCCCACAATCTATATACATATATATATATATATAAAATTGTGGGCGTGGTCAAAAAGTAGCAACAACAACAAAAAAAAAGTTTCAGTGTTTCAAAAATTATGTGGCGTCAAATGCGGCAAGAGTCGCTTGGCAGTTGGCAGTTGCCTGGGACGCAAAGTGCTTGTTTTTGCAAAAGGTGGCAAGGTGGCATGGTGGCAAGGTACCAGGTGGCAGCAGGTACATTTGGTTTACCCCATGCGGTTGCCATCGGCCAAAATTTATGTTTGCAGTGTGAAATTTAACGCGACAGGTGGAAAAAAAATAAAAAACTTGCATGCAAATTTTTTACTAACGTAATGGAATAGGAGTGCAGCACGCTTGGCAGTCTGGCAACACTGGCTCTGGTCCGTCTATCAGCGCATTGCGATTAGCCTAAAAAGAAAAAAAAAAAAGAAAAGTTACATTTAAATAATTCACAAAATGGCAAAACAAAACGTTCCCCATAGGCGCAACATACGATATTATTATTATTATTTTTTTTTTCTCCTCCTTCCAGTTTTAATTTCACTTTCGCTTCCGTTTGGGGTTTTTTTTTTTGCGCCCTTAACACTTCATTAGCAACGGATGTTTGGTATGCCATGTTAACACTTTTGCCCAACACAACAACAACAACAACAGCAACAACTAAATAATAAACTCTTCCCTTAAGCCAAAAGTTCAACCAGTCTCCCTCCCAATGTTTCGTCATCAGCCTCATTAGAAAGGGTTTTCAAGGCGACGACGACGAGTCGTGACGCGGAGCGTAAATCATCAATTAAATTAAATTTCACTTCAGGGGCCAGTGCTAAAAATTAATTTTTAAAATGAAATGTTTTCGTTTTTTTTTTGTTTTCTGTTGTTGTTGTTTATGTTTTTGTGTGTGAATTATGAGGGTTTCGCATTTTTTTTTTTTTTTTGGTATTAACTAAGCACAAGTCCTTCAGGATATCCGCTCAGCATGCTTAAGCCGTTTGCTCTTTTCAAATATATATTTTTTTTTTTCACGAATTATGCAAAAGAGGCAATAAAAATGACTTAGAGGTATTTTTTTTAAGCTTTGCATTAAGTATTTAAGCAAGTAAATTAGTTATTTATTTGCATTATTTTGCATTATTTTATTTTAATTGTTTTTCAATCCTGAAAGGAAAAAAATGAATAGAAAAAAATTGAAAATTTGAAATCAAAATAAATTTAAAAAAATATTAATATAAATAATTGCAATAATAATATAATAATAATATAAATTAAAAATATCTAATATTAATATTAATAATAATAATATAAAAAAATTATGTAATAAATAAAAGAATATAAATATTAAAATATTTTATTTTATAATTAAAATTGTCTTTGACTCTTTAAACATTTATAATAATTATAATAATTTAATTTAATTTATATAATTTATAAAAATAATAATGGAAATAATTCTATGAAATTCTAAAAAAATTTTTTTAAATTTTTCTTTAATTTTTTCAATTTTTTTAGAATTTTTATTTATTTTTATTATTTATATTATAGTTTTTTATTCAAATTTTCATTATTAATTTGTTATATATTATTTATTTATTATTAATAAAAATTGGAATAAAAAACAATAATATAAAAAATATTTATTTTAATATTTTAACTATTTTTTTATATATTTTTTTATTTATTTTATAATTAAAATTGCTTTTGACTCTTTAAACATTTATAATAATTATACAAATTTAATTTAATTTATATAATTTATAAAAATAAGAAAATAATAATATAAATAATTCTCAAAAATTCTTAAATATTTTTTTAAATTTTTTCCATAATTTTTTTTATCATTTGTTTTATTAATAATATTATAATAATTGAAATATAAAAATTATAAAAATAAGAAAATAATAGTAGAAATAATTATATAAAATTCTTAAATATTTTTTAATTTTTTTTTATATTTCTCAAATTTTTTTGAGCACCTAAATTATTAAAAGTATTAAAAAAATGTTTAAATATAAAAATAGTAAAATAAAATAATTTTATAAAATTTTATAATATTTATTTCGATATTTTTTTTACATATTTTGTTGTACATATTTCTTTATTTTAAATTTTATTTGTATTTATTTAAGCACTTGCACTATTAATTCCCTTTTGCTCTTTCTTACTAATTATCAATTCCTGTAAAAAATTTCCCCTTTTGTTTATCACAAATCTCTTATCGGCAAAAACAGATCTGATAATTATTCTCGAATGTTAAATTAAACAAAACTTCAAATGCGAATGCAAGAATATGAGAATACGAATACGAATGTGAAATACGTAATTGCAGTTTAAGAATTTTCCCTTTTTCTTTTTGGTTTTGTTTTGATTTTCCGGGAAAAAACGTTTACCCCCAAATCTGCCTCAATAAATGTGTATGGCATATAGCATATAAATTACAGGAATAAAAACTGAAATTGCTGTAAAAACAGAAAATACACTTAAAATATACACGAAATGAAAGAGAGAACAGAACAGAGACAGAGAGAGAGAGAGAGAGTGAAAAAGTAGAAAAAAAAGAAGAAGCAAAAACAGAATATTTATGAGAAAAGCGAAAATGCGCCAAACAGAGCAAGAATGAAGGAAGGAAGGAAGCATGCGAAAGGAAATAAATGAAGAATGGTAAAAGTAGAAGAGCAGCAGCAGAAACATATAGAAAAACACACAAAAAAAAGAAGAAAAAAAAAACGTTAACAGTCAAATGTCGAAATGTTGAATATAGGGTTGAGGTAGTGTATGTAGAGTAACGCAACGAAACAAAAGTCCGAAACGTTACACGACGGCTCTGAGCCATGAGCCATGAGCCATGAACCATGAGGCATGTGGCATGAGGCATGAGCCATGTTTGTTGGCAGATAAAGCAAATGGCAAAAGTGTTTTCCATGGCGCGATCGATAAACACGGCGCCAGCAAGACGGGACAAAAATTTTCATAGTTCAAGTGGCGCCTAGTGGCAGCCAGAAAGAGACCATGACAAAGTGAGTGTGCGACAGTAAGTGTGAGTCAGTGTGTGAGAGAGAGAGAGCGAGAGAGAGAGAGAGAGTGAAAGAAATTCCAAACTGAAATGTGGCCAAAAGAAGGCACTAAAAATTCACACGCACACACAGAAGCCGGCCTGAAATGCGATAAAATTATTGCGGAAGTGCGCAAACCAAAACCAAAAGAAGAACAAACGAGAAAAGAGAGAGAAAACGAAATAAAAGTTGAAGCAACAGGAATGAGAATGTAATGAAGAAATGCTGAAACAATCTTTCAACGTTTTATACTTTTGTTTGTTAAACCTCAGCGTACGAAATTGATATCACGTGTCAACAAATAAACATATCTTGCTATATATCTCAATATATATCTATATATCTATCGTATATATATATTGCCGGTGATAGTAGTTATGCTATCTTTACGATTGAGACGCGTGTGTGCCACAAATATATTTTGATGACTGAGAAATTAATATCAACAAAAAAAAATTAACTTGTCTTTATTTGCGTGGATTTTATTTTTATGGCATTTTGTCCTTGGATTTTTCTTTGATTTTCCTTCAGTTTTTTCTCTCCCTCTCTCTCTCTGGCTATAAGCTGACTAACTTGATGAGCGCGTCATCAGTTTAACTGTATGAGTCATCCCGCAGAGTAAGAGAGAGAGAGAGAGAGAGGGAAGTGTAAAGCATGAAGAAAACTGTTTGTCAATCTAGTCTAGTTTCATATTCATGGCAAATCGTATGACAACTTTGTCTTCTTTTATTTCTTTTAATAGCACATCAAGCAATGCATAGAAAATAGCATTATTTTTTTTTTTTTTTGTTATTTTTCAAAGCACATTCAATTTTCTAAAATCTTTAGTTGATGTTTCACTAGTTTTGTCACGATATTTTTATATAAATTATTAAAGCACATATATATATATATTTTTTTACTAGATATAATCCTAATATATATCTTTTCTATGCATTATGCATACAAAGAATGTTATGATATTAGATAATACAAAAGTTTTATTAGCTAGAAAGTTACAATAAGGAAGCTTCATAAAGTTTACAGTATGCAAATGTTATGCTACTGTTGATGAACTGTTAGACGGCGATTGTATGACAGTTCAATGACTGTTATATGACTTTTATATGTCTATTTTATGTCTGTTAACTGTTATACGAGTATTCAATGAATTTTAGTTAAATTTAAGACTTGTCAGTGACTTGTCAGTGACTGTTATATGTCTGCACTATGACTGTGTGATTACTGTTATACAAGTGCACTGTGACTGTTCTATGACTGTTAAATTACTGTTATATGTTTATTATATGGCTATTCAAGAACTGTTATACTGTACTAAGACTGTTATACGACTGCTATACGACTGTTATACGACTCTTGTGCGACTATTAAAAGACTGTTATACGACTGTTAAACGATTGTTCAAGGTTTGTTAGGAGAATCTTCTATGAATGTTAAATTACTGTTATATGTCTGTTATATGGCTATTCTAGAACTGTACTACGACTGTTATATGACTGTTATACGACTGTTATACAACTGTTATACGACTCTTGTACGACTATTAAAAGACTGTTATACGACTGTTAAACGATTGTTCAAGGTTTGTTAGCAGAATCTTCTATGAATGTTAAATTACTGTTATATGTCTGTTATATGGCTATTCTAGAACTGTTATACTGTACTAAGACTGTTATACGACTGTTATACGGCTCTTATACGACTATTAAACGATTGTTCAAGGTTTGTTAGTAGAATCTTCTATGAATGTTAAATTACTGTTATATGTCTGTTGTATGGCTATTCTAGAACTGTACAACGACTGCTATACGACTGTTATACGACTCTCGTGGGACTATTAAAAGACTGTTATATGACTGTTCAACGATTGTTCAAGGTTTGTTAAGAGAATTTTCTATGAATGTTAAATTACTGTTATATGTCTGTTATATGGCTATTCTAGAACTGTACTACGACTGTTATACGACTGCTATACGACTATTAAAAGACTGTTATACGACTGTTAAACGATTGTTCAAGGTTTGTTAGGAGAATCTTCTATGAATATTAAATTACTGTTATATGTCTGTTATATGGCTATTCTAGAACTGTACTACGACTGTTATATGACTGTTATATGACTGTTATACGACAGTTATACGACTGCTATACGACTTTTATACGACTGTTAAACGATTGTTAGAGTTTTGTTAGGAAAATTTTCTAATACTTTTCAGGAACTCTTCCGCAATGTTTATGCAAATGATATATGACTGTTCAACGACTGTTCTATAACTATTATATAACTTTATTATAACTGTTATACGACATTGCCGTTACTATTCTACAACTGTTCTATAACTGTTGTATGAGTATACTTCTAGTCTATGCTATGACTATTATACAACTGTTATACAACAAAGCTGCAACTATTATTCATCAGCTCTACAACTGTTCTACAACTATTATACCCTTCAAATATAGTCACATATTGTTATTAATAATGAAATTAAAATAAACTTAAGAATTTCTTCTTAATAATCTTAAATTATTCACTTTATATTCCAGAAATTATATATATATATATTTATAGATACATATATCTCACTATAGAATCGATTTAAATAGCCAAATTAAAGCAATATACAATTCGTAGCCAAGTTAAATTCCCATCCTGTTCATTATGTAAAGTTCAACCCTCTAGTTGATCGCCCTCGCAAAACACATAACTCAAAGTGGAAACTATAGACTTGAAGCATTGTTTAAATTTTGGCAAAAGCATAATAATTTTCCTACGCATTGTTTGAGATGTGCAAATAGAGGCGTGGTTGTCATTGTCCAGGGGGGGTGGTGGTGCAATGACCAGCAAATAGATGAAAATATAGATAGATGAACAAATAGATGGACAGACAGACAAATAGACAGAGATAGAGAGAGAGACAGAGACGGGTGACCCTTGAGAACTGGCAAAGAAAATAAAGTTATCCGGCGAGCGTATGCGCAAAATGTCAACTCATAAATAATGTTGATAAAATGCATTAGGGGGCGTGTCAGTGGGCTAAACCCTTCCCCTCCCCCACATAATTAGTGCATTAATATAGCATATGAGCGACAGACAAAGAGAGAGAGAGAGAGAAAGAGAGAGACAGAGAGTCAAGGACTGCAGTTGATGACGAGTTAGGATATAGTTTTATTTATGAGTCAACAGATTCACTGCGAAAAACCAATAAAATCGTTAAGTTCAACTAACGGTTTTCCACGTCCTTCGTCGTCTTCTACTGCTGTTACTGCTGCTGCTGCTGTTGTTGTCATTGTTGTCGCAAACAACGCCATAATAATAATGTAATGAAATTTATGATGCGCATTTAATGTACTCAACATAGCGCGACAATAAACGACAGTGAACGCCAAAGGATATGCGCAGGACGACGCAGGATAGAGAATTGAAGCTGAACTGAAACAGAAACAGAAACGTGGGCCGCCTTTACAATGTCCATTGAACAGGCCAACACTTAACTGATTTCAAAATTATATTGCTGCATTTCTATACATGTCTCTCTCATACTCTCATTCTCTCACTACTCTCTCTCTATCTCTGTCTCTTGGCATATAATTTTATTGCTTATTGTCCACGAAAGGCAGAGCCGTCAAATTTGTGCGTTTGTGCGTAATGTGAGACACGGCAGTGCGGGGCAGTGAGACGCCAATGTCAATATTTGAACTGAAGAGAACGTGGCAGCAATCTGGACATGTATCTCAATACAAGTTCAAGTACTATATATATATCTATAAACTATATATATATACATATGCCAATGCTCAAGAGACTCTGCTGATGTATGTGTGTCGAGTGTGTGTGTATGGCGTGTGTGTGACAAGTGTTTGTATAGTTCTCATAGTTTTATTGTTTCAGCAATTCGAGTGCAATTTCAAGGCTAAGTTTCATTATGGACAATTGATATGTGCCATATGCAGTGTTATACGACTGTTATACAAGACGTTAAACGACTAGAAAATGTGTTGATTATGCTATTGATATTATACGACTGTTATTCTGCTGTTATACTGCTGTTATACGACTACTGTTATACAAAGGTTATGTGATTATTATGGGATTTTTGTTGATATAAGACATTTTGGGATAATACTAAGCATTCAGTGTACAAGAGTTACATAACTGTTATACACATGTTATACGTCTGTTATGCAATTAACTTACAAATATTATTTAACTGTTATACAAACGTTTTTTCGATTATTATAAACTGTTATACTGTTATACAACTGTTATAATACTTTTCTATTCATAGTTTTTACCATTAATTAGTGTTATAATACTTTTCTATTCATAGTTTTTACCATTAATTCATACGATTTATATGACTGTTATACTGTTATACGTCTGTTTTGTAATTGACTTACAAATATTATTCAACTGTTATACAACCGCATTTAAACTATTCAAAACCTTTATAAGATTGTTATATTGTTATACAACTGTTATAATACTATTCTATTAATAAGACTTATATAACTGTTATACAAATGTTATATGACTGTCATTGTGCTATTACATTATTCTCAGTCTACTGTTATATAATTGTTATAAAATTGTTAAACTGTCATAAAATTATTATAGGACTTTTATACAACTGTTATACAATAATTATTATATTATATTCTATATAATATCAACAACAATATATTATAACAGTCAAAAACTGTTATAAATGTTATGCATATGAAATATTAAACGAAGCATAAATCTTTAATACTAGAGCTAAAAATTGAAACAATTGGCCATCGCATAGGACATTGAGTTCAATTACAAAACCAGGCAACACTTTCTCTAGTTAAGCTGCAACAGAAAAGCAATAAGAACAACAACAACAACAAGAATAGCAAGAAGCAAGGATAGAAAGTAACTGATCTACAATGTGTTACAAACTAGAGCATGAAACTTAATTTCCGACCAAACATTGCGACACTCATATGAAAGAAGCTGAAGCAGTTGACGAGAACGAACCGGAGCAATGCAGGGGGAGACACTGATGTGAGGCTGATGGAGCTGACAGGCAACCGCAAGAAAAACCCAATCAAGCTTACACGCTGCACCTCTTAGTACTATGATGAGAAAGACAGAGGAGAGAGAGATAGTGAGAGAGATGAGAGAATTTGAGGCAATGTAAGGTAAAGTACAGTGTTCATATATGTGAAATTAGGCGAAGGCGAAAGTAATTTGCAAAAGCAACTTTATAGCAATAAGAGAGAGTAGAGAGAGACAGAGAGAGAGAGCAGAGAGAGCGTAGCACTTAAACTGTTGCCCAGTATGGAAATAATTGAAAAATTTTGCAGTGCATCGAAAATCGAATTATGACGAAAGTGACAGGGAAAAATGACGCAGGGAAATTTTCAATTAACAACAAAAACAACAACAACAACAATGACGACATCAAGAGTAGCAAGGGATGATGAAGAAGAAGAGCAAGTGCAGAAAGCTATTAAAAGCTTATTTAGCCGATGCCGAAAATAAAAACAAACGCGTCGCCAACAGCAGGAAATACTCTATATAGCAAAAAAGTTTACACAAACAAGCCGTGTGATACCATACTGTCCACTCCGCTTACCACTCCTCACTCCCTATTTTCCACTCCTCACCACTACACCTATCAGCAGTCACTACACTGTGCACTCTGGCAATGTTCCTGTGTCTCAGTTTACTCTGTCGTCCTTGGCTGTAGAACCAGAAGAAGAAGAAGCAGACTGGCAAACGAGAGTGCTACGAAAGCTATGAGAACTACAAGAACAGGGGCAGTAAAATTAATTGCTTTATATGGCGTGATAATTTATTGAAGCCCACGATGACCAACATGGGAGCTCAGGCAAAAAGAGCTCACGACCAGAGCATGCCATAAGACTGAAGCACGGCGGGGCTGGGGGGGACAGTGGGAGGAGGAAACGAGAACAGAACACGAACAGAAAACATGGCAGGCATGGCTTGCGTTGTTTGTGCCATGGATAACACGAGTATTATGCCGGCAACGAGGCGTAAGGGTCAATCACATTAGAGACATGCGAGCCGAGTTGTGAGCTGCCAGTGTACGTTCGTCCAATCGTCCAGTTGTCCATCTGTCCATCTTTCCATTTGTCCATTTGTCCATTTGTCCTGCCTGCTGCCTGTCTACATAGTAGTTTGGGGTTGTAGAGCTTGGTCAAGGGTTGCCAATCCCGAGTCGCTTGCATTTTGCAATCTGATTATGTGCCCTGGGCGCGGATAATAAGTTTTTGTTTTATTCTTTACACTAACAATATCTGGGAATATTACTTTATACAATTTTTCAATTTCACGTTTACTAAAGCAGCAGGAAAATTGTTTACAGAATTTCTAGAAATAATTTTTTACATAAATTCTTTTATAATTATTAATTTAATTAAAAAAAAAAACATTCAAAATATCATGGAATATTTCTAAATATTACAAAATTTCTAGCATTAAAATTTTATATCCAAAATATTAGGAATAATTAATTAAAGTACGCTACTTGGATTTACTATAGTTCCGACAAAATTATTTCAGAATTTCTTGCATAGTGCTATGATAAACTTTACATTCAAATCAACGAATATTACTTTATGACAAATACTAACAAAGTTCCGATCAATTTATGTAGCACTTTCAAGCATAATTTAAGGTTTGGCATTTAACACCCAAAAGTATTTGTCAATATTACAGGATGTGGCTTAATTTTATCAAAATTCCGACAGGATAATTCAGGAATTTTTAAAAATATTCCAAAATATAAGAAAATATTAATTTAAATGCCGGCTTTCCGATTCACCAAAATTCCTAAAATTTATTTTTAAATTTCTAGCATAATTTAAGCATAATTTCTGCATATTTTTTTTCTACAATTCCTTAACTTTAAGTTAGTGTATTGACATTAGTCGACTATAGTTGCATTGTGGGGGTACAAATTCTTTTATTTGGCGGCACACACAAAAGCAACGCTATGAATATATTCAGCGCATTGAATCGAGTTAATTTCATTATGAATATATGATGGAAGCTAAACGCTTTTGCTGCTGCTGTTGCTGCTGCTTCCTTTCTTTGCGCTTCTCATTTTCATTTTTATTTCCATTTTTGTGTAGTTTTTTTTTTTTGGAGGGATTTTTCTCTGTTGATGTTTTTTTTTTTTTTTAATCAGACGCCACGCGATGTTGAAACTTTGGGCAAATAAATAATCTTGCCAAGTTGCCAGGAACAGGACACTAAGGACGAGTAAGCGCTAGTAGTAGTAGTAGCAACAACAAGAATAGCAAATAACAGCAGCAGCTGCTCGTGTTGCACTCTTTCCTAGCTTGTTGCTCCTGATGCTACTGCTGCCGCGGCTGTTGACAAACAAATATGAAACTAATCCTTGGTAATTAGTGCGCCAACTTTTGCTGCATTTTGAGCCAGGAGCCACAAGCTCAATGTATACGCTACGATACGTTGTCCTTGCGGCGGTCCTTATAGCTGCTCAACTCAGCATCTCCTCATGTTGCTGTTGCTGTTGCTTTTGCTGTCGCTGTGGTCAGAAGTTGGCACATTCCTTCTGCTTTTTTGCGGTTACACATAGACATATGTATGTCCTGTGTGTATGTGTGTGTTTGTGTATGTGTTTTTTTTTCCTATGGCATCGTCGTCGTCGTCGTGCGGCGTTATTTTTATTGGAAAAGTTAAGCTCGTGTTTTGATAGGTTTCAGTCGTAAAGGGATTAATTAGTGCGGACTTCTCGCCCAACATGCGACAGAGAGATAGCAAAAGAGATAGTATGTGTATGTGAGAAAGAGAGAGAGAGAGTAAAAGAGTCTGCAACTACGACAACGACAACGACACTTGCCCTGACTATAGATATGGATATGGATATGTATCTAGATACGACAAAATCCAGGCTAAAGGCTATGCACTACGGTCGACGGTCGACGGCAATGCGAAACCAAGTCGCATTTGTTTTTTTTTGGCTTTTTTTTGCATAATTAAAGTTAAGCTGAGTTACATAGTTGTTGTTCCCTGCCGTACCCCCCAAAAAACTTGGAGCTAGACTTCTAATTGTACTTGTATTTGTAGTGTTATTATTATGTGTTAGTTGTTGACTGTTAGCTAGTAATTAAAGTTAGTCAAGCATAACGAAAAGGTAAACAAAAGCTGCATATAACTTGTCACAATTAGTAAAAAACACTCTTGTCTCTCTCTCTCTTTCTCTGTCTCACTCTCTTTCACACATACTTTACATCTTGCATTTTTTTGCAGTCATTTTTCAAGAGCCTTCAACGAGCTTTATTAATTTCATTTGTGTTAAACGCGTTGAGAGACATTTCACATTTTGAAATTCCAATGCCGCAACAAATTTTGCAACTTTTTTTTTCTATCTATCCCAATTCTCTTGCTGTCTCTCTCTCTCTCT
Organism: Zaprionus obscuricornis; assembly: GCA_037044475.1. Taxonomy (NCBI): domain Eukaryota; kingdom Metazoa; phylum Arthropoda; class Insecta; order Diptera; family Drosophilidae; genus Zaprionus; species Zaprionus obscuricornis. The sequence continues at coordinate 21,362 of JBAMBR010001300.1, forward strand.
CTTTTACTCTTATTTCTTATCTTTTATTATGAACTGCAGCTATACAATTTCGCTGGCAATGTCAGCGCATGATTTACGAGGCCGTGGCTTAAAAATGAAAATTTGTAGTAAAAACCTAGAGGAAACAATCTAGGAAAAAAAAAAATAGAAGTAGAAGTAGAAACAGCGACAGCAGCAATATTGCAAGTAGTAGACAGAGACATGAGAGAAAGAGAGAGAGAAACAGACAAACCTTTGTTTTTTTTCTTACTCTTGCTTTTGCTTTTGCAGCATACTCTCAAGTTTTGGCCACAAAACAGGAAACGGAAATGAGTGCGCCGGGCGATGGCGACATGTGAAATGTGTGTTGGGCCACACAATAAAAACAATGAAGAGAAGAAAGCAAACAAAAAGCACATGCAAAATAAACGGGTTCAAGTGGCGCTCGTAAAAACAGGAACTGAACAGAAAACCAAGCCAAAGCCCAAGCCAAAGGATAACTGTTGAATTGCTGGCCATAATAACAAGGCACTAGGCACCAGGCATGTGACTCTATATGTGTGTCTGCGTGTGTCTCTGTGTGTGGTTGAGCTTGTCGCGTAGCAACTTGTGGCCAACTTAATAGCAGCTAACAACATGCTGACAAACAGAGAAATGTCGGCACATGTTAAGGTTCATGTGGCCAAAATGAATGCAAATGAAGTTAGATGCAAATGTATAAGAGACTGTATAAAAGACAAAGATAGCAATAGAAAAAGTACGAGTAAGAGATGAAAAAGTTAAGGAATTTAGCTGTAGCTTATAATTAATAAACTTGCAATTAATTAATGCAATGAATGAAGTGAAAAAAATATTTAAAAAATAATAATACTGCATGGATAAAATTACAAAAATAAAATATAAAATATACTACAAAAAATAACAAAAAATAGCTTCAAAAAATACTAAAAATAATATAAAAAAATACTTAAAAACATACTAAAAAAATATTTTAAAAAATTTAAAAAAAATTAAAAAAATAATATAATTAAAATAAATACTTAATGTTGAATGAGAAAGAAAAACTGCTGTAAGAAAATGGCAAAAGTGCAATGCACGAATTACATAAAATATAAAAAAAAAAATAAAATAAAATACAAGAAAATGCGCTTAAATGCACGATAAACTGTGCAAAAAAATAAAAAAATCGTTAAAAAGAAAATACAAAAAAATACTAAATAAATACTTAATAAAATACAAGTTGAGCATACCAAATGCTGAGCTGCTGCTGCTGCTGCTGCTGTGTTGCCTTTGCCGCGTGCTGTGTGAAAACAATCCAATCAATTTATTAATTAAGCGAGCCACTCGCTGGTCACTCGAATGGCGATAGCATAGAGAAACAGAAACAGAGAGAGAGAGAAAGGGAGAAACAAAATGAAGAAATGAATTGTAATGAAATACGTAGCGTATGCGTAAAGCTTAAGCGGCAATTGTCTGTCTTACTATCTGCATCTCTCACACTTTTAGTCATTCACTTACTTACACACTCTCTCACTTTCTCATTCTCATTCTGTTTCTGTTTCTGTTTCGTTTTGCACTACTCACACTCATTGCGTCTATTTGTCTAGCTTTGTGCAATGGATTTTTAATGTTTTCCATGGGCAAAAGCGAAAAATACCAATGCCAAAGCGAATGTAACGCATTGTTAAGTTCGTATAGAATGAAGACGAAAAAAAAGAAATAGAAAAAAAAGTAAACTGAATGCAGAAACTAAAAGAACTTGGTGCTTTAATGGGCCAACAGCAATTACGCCAAACATTTGGCCCATTGCAAGTGTCTCAATGCGTCGCAGTTGCCGTTGCCGTCGCTGTTGTTGCTGCCGTTACTGTCGCAGTTGGCAAACATTTTAATTGCGTTTTGCTTTTTATTTTATTGCCTGCGGCGTCTTAATGTTTTTCTTTCTTTCTTTCACTCTGCACTTTACTCTTCTGCACTGCTGTTATACATAAAAATGTTCATATAATAACTTAATTATGATTTTCACTCAAACTTTCAAAATCAAATTGATCTTTTTAATTTTTTTTACTTTATTTCTTTTGTCGCGTTGACTGAACTGCTGTTGCTGCTGTCATTGCACTGAATATACTGTCTTAAGTGTGAGAAGCAGATCGAAGCAATAGCAAAAGTAAAGCTTTTACATTTTGCTTATCTTGATCTAAGCTCTGCATGGAAACTCATTTATGTTGTGTAACAGAGATGGAGATGCTCTAATGCAGCTGAGCCAAGGGCCTTGCTTATGTGTGAGAAAGCGATAAACAACAGTGATCAATGCAAGTGAGCGTAACGCAAGAAGAGCAACGCAAGTAGAGCAACGCAAGGAGAGTAACGCAAGGAGAGTAACGCAAGGAGAGCAACGCAAGGAGAGCAACGCAAGTAAAGAAACGCAAGGAGAGTAACGCAAGGAGAGTTATGAAAGGAGAGAGCGTGTGGAAAGAGCGCAACATTTGTAAAATGAAAAACGGAATTGAAAATGAATATTGAAATAGAGTAAATTGCGCTTCATACAAAATTATAGAGAGATCGCAGGCAAAGAGCGAAACAGTTACATTTGTTTTGTGTGAATGTAAAGCAAGAAATGAATTTTATTTCGTTTTGTGCAAAATATTCAATATAAATGCAAAGCAAGCAGCAATTGAAATTAAATTTGTCATGTTATTAAATTATTTGCAATTAGAATTATATAAAAATGCTGAAAATCAATAAAAATAATTATTTTATATTTAGCAAAATAAATAAAATTTTAAATAAAAATATATAAAAATATATAATATAAATTATAAATAATAATTTGCATTTCCAAGCTAAAAAATAATTTAAAAATCATTAAAACAAATTTAAAAATCATTATGAGAAATATGCATACAAGAAAATTCACTCAACAATGCTTGAAACTTCTCTTGAGCATTTCTCCTGTTGCAGGAGACGCAGCACAAGTTTTTTTTTTTTTTTTTGAGTTAGTTTCAACGCATGCGCCTAATGCATAGTCAACCCACAAATAAAATATTTTCACTCAATGTTTAGTTGTTTTTCTTTTTCCCCCTTTTTATAGAGTTTTCTTTTTTTTTGTAGTTGTCACTTAACCCTTAACTGGTCTGTGCTTATATATGGCCATAGAATAATTATTGGCAAAAAAAAAAAAAAAAAAAAAACAACAATTGCAACTAATTGGCAATAATCAAGCATCGGTCAGTCGCATACATAAATTGGCATAAACAAGGCCAACAAATCAACGTTGGCAGTTGGCATTTTTAATTTTTAATTGTGATTGAGTCGAATGCATAAATCAGAAAATTAAATTACAAACAATGGCAATAAAATCTAACGAATGCCATTTTACTGCCATCTCTGTCACTCTCTCTCACTTCTCTACAGTCTCTATTTTTTTATATTTTATTTATTTTTGTTTATGTTGGCACGCAGCTTTTTGGCTGGCGACAATTTAATTACGATTGCATTTTGACTATATAGCGCTATATATTTTATATATATATATATGTAGCTGCATGTGTGTGTGTGTGTGTGTGTAAGTTGCAGTCGCGCTGACGCCACAAAATATGCTAATTTATATTTATATGAATATGGCAAACGCTTCAGCAAAGCGCCACAATCATTTTCCCCCAAGGGCGGCAGCAAAATTCTGACCGCACGCTGCTGCTGCTGCTACTCTCAGCGAAATATTTTTGGTAGCTGATGCTGCTGCCATTGCCGCCAGCGACTGCGGTCATAAAATTTATTGTTGCCAAATGCATATTTGTCACATTTGCAATGTGCTTTGGCGGCAGCGATGGCGACGTCGGCCAGTCATAGCATACAATTTATAAGCAACTAGGGAGTTGCCAGCATTGGCTAAAAGAACCTTACTCAGCTGCAGTCTCCCCCTCCTCTTCCTCTCTCTCTCTCTCACACTCACTCTCTCAAAAAAACGCAATGTGGCCAACCAGCAAATGGCGCCAAGTGTCGCCGTTTTATATTTCTTTCACTGTGTTTTTTCTTTTTTTTTAATATTTAATTGTTATCCTTTATTTGCTAGAGAGAGAGAGAGAGAGCTAAGCTTCTCGGCACTGAATCATTTATTGAGTGCTTAAAAGCACAGTGAATACTCGTTAAATTTAACTTTAATGTTGACAATGAGAAAAGTTGACAAAATGCCAAGAGCAAAGGCTGCTGGTTGAAACATGTTACACAGCAAAAAAAAGTCACGATAAGTCTAACACAAAGTCTTCACACCTCAGAGATTTGACTGACTATCTCCCTTACTCTCCCTCACTTGCACTCTCAATACGCTTGTGTATAAAAGAAATGAAGTCATTTGTAATTAATGAGGTTTGTCACCCCAATTTGCCTTAACTTCAAACCACAAAATAACAACAACAACAACAACAACAACAACAACAAGAGCAACAGCAGCAGCATTAGATGCTTCATGTTTCATGTGGCATGTTTAACCTGTGCCTCGCATATTGAAAATCACTGTACACTGAGGGTGACGCACAACAACAACAACAACAACAAACTGGCGGCAGATGAAAAACAAAATAACAAAAAATAAAAATAAATAAATGCCATATATAAAGAAATGGCAGACGTTGCGCGACGCTTCCACCCCACAAAACAATCTAATTATCTCGTTAAGCACAAACACACACAAAGCAAAAGAAAGAGACAGCTAGAGAGTGAGAGACAGAGAGAGAGAGAAATGCTGCCATCAGCTAGCATCAGGTGTTGCCTGCCTGACACCTTGACAGACGCATCCTTGACCCTGACAGACAGGCTGACTTTTATTTTTAATACACTTTGCAAAAGTTATATACATTTTTTCTAGCAGCTTGCAACGCTTGGCAGCTTGACGTTACAGACCCTATAAATGCATATATATTCATGATCCGTCAGTTTTAGCTTTCAAAAGACTCTCAATTTAAAAGCTAACTGCATGTTTTGCTATTGCAGCTTGTCTATAAGTCGTAATGGGATTTATTGGATTTTTATATAATTTATTTATACATTATATAGTTCTCATAGGAACAATCGGTCGAAAATTGTGTTTCTGTAGGAATAACATTTTTGTTTGTTAAGCTATGTGGCTGAAACTTACAGAATTTGAGTTTAGTGTTTACTTATATGTCTCATATCAATTTAGTCTAAATCGCACCACTATATCGTATAGCTGCCATAGGAACAATCAGTCAAAATTCTATTTTTATAGGCACAACTCTGTTGTCTGTAAAGCTAACTGCTTGAAACTTACATGAATTAAGTTTAAGGATGACAAATGTGTGTCTGTCAAGTTTGCTCATTATCGGGCTACTATAACACATAGCTGCTATAGGAACTATCGGTCAAAAATAAAGTTTTTATATGAAAAACTTTGTTGTTCCTCAAGTTACATGCTTGAAACTGATAGAATTTAAGTTTAATGAGGAGGAATACGTATCAGACAAAGTTGGTCTAAATCGGACTATTATAACATATAGCTGCCATAGGAACAATCAGTCAAAATTGTATTTTTGTAGGCACAACTCTGTTGTCTGTAAAGCTAAGTGCTTGAAACTTACATGAATTAAGCTTGACGATAACAAATATGTGTCTGTCAAGTTTGGTCATCATCGAGCTACTAAAACATATAGCTGCCATAGGAACAATCGGTCACAAATCAAGTTTTTATATGAAAAACTTTGTTGTTTTTCAAGTTATATGCTTCAAACTGATAGAATTTAAGTTTAATAAGGAGGAATACGTATCAGTCAAAGTTGGTCTAAACCGGAACACTATAACATATAGCTGCCATAGAAAACATCGCCTGAAATTTGAGAGTTTGTATGAAAAACTTTGTTATTTCTCGGATAATACAGCTAAAAGTGACAACATTTAGGATAAGTAAGGACTTACGCGTATCTGCAAACCTTAGACCAAATCGTACTACTCTCTAACATATAACTGTCATAGGAACTTGCTGCTTCAAAGTGTATAAAAACTTCGTCTAGTTGCAGTTAAATTTTCATACTAGTTTTTTTCATCTGTCTTTTTTTTGACTTGAATTTTGATTCTTTTCGGCTTTTTTTGGTTTCAGTTTTGCTGTACGCTCTTTGGTGTCGTATGTCTGATATCTCTGGTATCTTGTGTCTTGTGTTTAATTAAAATTATGTAAATAAATTTTATTTAACTGACATTCAAACATAATTAAGTGCAGGGAATATGCGTCAGAATATTTGCATCAGCGGCTGTTGATGCTGACGAGCAGCACTAGAAGCAGAATGACAACCTGGCGACAGTTTTCTTTAACTTTGTCTTCAGCAATATGCTGAGCCACGCCCACTACTTGCCCTTTTGTTCGCCCATGCCCATGCCAATGTTTTGTATGCTGACAAATTAGCCATGAAATGAGCAATTTGCAGGCTGTGGACGTGAACGTGAACGTGACAAGGAGACAAGAGCGGGGAAGAGTAGGGAAGGGAAGGGAAGGGAAGGCGTTAGAGAAAGCGTGGAATACCAAAACAGAGCTGACAGCTGCTGTCACTGTTGTGACTAGCAAGCGAGAGTGAGAGCAAGAGAGAGAGAGAGAGAGAGAGAGTGAAGAGAAGGCAGTGTGTATTCTGTCAATGGTCGAGTATTAAATATGCTTTGTGGCATGAAAAAGCAATTAAGTGTGGAGTGTTTAGTTGTCTCTCTCTCTCTCTTTCTCTCTGTCCCCCAAAAAAAAGGTAGTGCAAAAGAAAAGAAATTAATACAAAAAAAAATGTAGAAAATAGTAGAGTAGGCAATGACTTTCTTTTATATATATAAATATATATAGATATATGGTATGCTATATATAATGATAGCTCTACTTAGTGAAATGTTAAGCAACAAACAGACAAGTCAATGAAATGAAATGCCACAAAACAACAGAAAAAAAAAGGCAGACAAAAAAAAACACAAAAAAAAAACACATACAGAAATTGTACGTGCAGCTACAATATGTCCAAAGGATGCACATACACACTCAGAGAGAGTAAGGGAGAGAGTGTGAAAGAGAGTGAGAGAGAGCTACAGTGTGACAGTGAGACATACAGTGGCATGTTGACGTCAACATGGGAGAAATTGTTTTGATGAATGTGTCGATTTAATTGATAGATGAGTTTTTAAGCTGAAAAATCGAAACGAAAAAGCCCAAAAAAATAAAATAAAAGAAAAGCAAAAACAAAGACAGAGAGAAAATGTCAGTAACAGGATTTCCGGTTTTGCTGTCAACTTTATGTATATATATATCTGTTGTATATATATCTGTCTCTGTCTATATAAATGTTTAAGTAGGCTTGTCGCTGGCGCCAGGTGAGACAAGTGAGAGAGATAAAAGTTTGTGAGAGCACTGAGCCGATAGACTTAATTGAGGAACAACGAAAACGAAAAGCTCATAAATAAGAGGACACTGAGTGAGGAGATGGAAAACTTTACAGTGCAAATGAATACAAATTTTTTGAAAAATCGCGTAGCCAAAAACCTCGAGACTATAGCGCAACAATTGCCAACCACAAATATCAATAAAAAACAAGAAAAAACAACAACAACAACAACACGAAGCAAAACAAATAAAGCGTGTAGTAGTAATGTTTGCCAGTTGTTGTTGTTGTTGTTTCTGTTGTTGCTCTTGCTGTTAGACGATACCCAAGGGCTAAAAGGGCTACATAGAACTGCAGAGTGAATGAGTGTATGACAGAGAGAGAGGAGTGTGAGAGAGAAAGGGAGTGAGAAAGAGTTACCCTTTTTACAGCCAGTCTCTGGTATGCAATAATATAAATTCCAACATATACACACACACACATACACATACAAACAGCAAGCAAAGCAAAGGTACAAGAAGCAGAGCATGATACAACAAAATCTATAAATAGAATAGAGCACAAAATGTTGAGAATTGTATACGAAATACAACTCAGAGATGAATAGAGTTGAAGACAAGCAAGAGCAGCAAGAGCTGCATAGAGTTGTATAGAGTTGTGTAGAATTAGAGCTGAGCAATTCTGAAGATAACTTAAAAAAATATTTAAATAACATTAAAAATTTCAATATTTTATTAAACAAAAAATATTTAAAAATTGAAGTAGACAAATTTTATAATAAAAAAATAAAATAATAACAAGATAAAATAAATAAAAATTATAAATAAAGAAATATTATATTAAAAATATTATATATAAATATTATTTTAAAAATATTAAAATCAAAACAATTAAAAAAAATTATATTATAAAAAAATTATTTTATTTTTATTTATAAATGTCTTAATTTATTTTATTTATTTTTTATAATTATTTTTTTTTACCAAAATATTTTATATTTTACTAAAAAAAAATATTAAAAATTGAAGAAAACAAATTTTATAATCAAAAATAAAATAAAAATAAATAATAACAATATAAAAAAAATAAAAATTATAAATTAAGAAATAAATATTATTAAAAATATTATATTAATATTATATATAAATACTATATTAAAAATATTAAAATTAAAAAAATATATATAAAATAAAAATTCATATCTTAATTTATTTTATTTATTTTTTATATTTATTTTATTTTA
>JBAMBR010001301.1:0-37820 GCA_037044475.1 Zaprionus obscuricornis
ATGTTTGTGACACATTCATCATTTATTTCTTTGTTTTCATTATTGTAGACTTTATTTTCTTTTTCAAAATAAGATTGTGTATTTTTGAATTCCAACTGATAACCATTGTGATCTGGGTAGGGGACTATTTTAATTGTGTTAGTTAGTTTATGATCAGTTGGTATGTGAGATATAATAAATAATTCATTATTATTGTTAATCCAAGTGGATGTTTTAATAAGTAGGATGTTTTGATTGTTAACGTTCTTCAGTTTGTCGTAACTTAATAGTTTTGGGTTAAACAGTCCGAGTCGGGAGAGTTGCATTCCCATTTCTAAATCTTCTATGTATTCAACAAACTGCATCAGTTGGTAAGTGAGTGTATTAATGTGGTTACGGCCATTTTCGAATTTCTGAATTCTTTGTATTCCGTCGTTTACTAGTTCTATTATTTCATTTAATTCGTGCAATTTTACAGATTCGTGCACGTTTCTCTCTAGAGTTTTCTGGATTTCCACTCGATCATCTTCGTCGAGTGTGCCAAAAAGATATTTGAACGCTGAACCAATAACGTTCAAAAGTCCTCGTTTTTCCCTATTCTTTTGGTGAAGTGTAATACCGCTTAGTTCCCGTAGTAATTTTTTGTATAAGAACATTACTTGGGGCGGATGGGAGCCATCGCGAATCTTTTGTCCAAAATAGTCAGTTATAGTATTTATTTCTGTTAAATTGACCTTTAAACAATGGTGTTCAAATGATGATGGTATCTGGACAGGACTATCCGAAAAGAGGAGATAGCCATGATTGGTGTCGATGTTGTTTATTTGGATTTGCTGTGCGTGAACTGTGACGATCAGAGCGAACAACAACATCACTGTGAACCAGGGGCCTGCGGAATTGGGATTTGATTAATTTTTTTTTGTTTCTTGAATTGGGTTTTGTAGTAGTTTATGGCTCGATTTCTGTTAGTAATTTTGTAATGGTCAGAGTCTATTTGTTCTACATTTTTAGTCGCCTTGAACGGGTTTTCCAATTTACCTTTTTGTAAAGGGCCTTTCCGATATCTAGTATCGATTTCATATTCTGTCCTATCTTGGTTGATTTTATTAATTTTTGATTCTTTATTAAGTTGTGTGTCGAGTGTAGGCTGTCCAGCATAAATGAATATGTGTGCGGGGGTTTGTCCAGTTGTGTCGTGTTTAGTTTTATTTTTTCATTAATAGTTTTATGTAATCTTTCGATGTCTGCTATACCAGTTTTTGTCGTATTTAGTTGGATTTCTACGCCTTCGTTCTCAAGCCAACGTTTCAGGGCTAAACTGGAGAATGCACCATCTCTGTCTGCTTTCAACAACCTGGGTTTTCCCAGTTGATTGAATATACGCATTAGTGCGTTTTTGCATTCCAGCCAATCCTTAGTCTTAATTTGTTCGAGAGTGGCAAATTTCGAGTAGATGTCCATGCAGCTCAGGTAATGGTTACCTTCTGATGAATAGATATCTATTACAAACTTATCGCGACAATGTTCTGGTTTTGGGGTGATCTTAAGGGGCATGTCTGTTTTACGATGTTCACTTTTTGATAAATTACAGGTTACACACTCATTTATTATATTTTGAACTAACAACTGGCTATTAGGGAAATAATAAGATTCACCAAAGAGTTTAGTGGTTTTCTGAATTCCGGGGTGTAATAATTTTTCGTGGGTACCCAATACTAGCTCTTTAAACTTTAAGTAGGTGGGTACATTTTTTAATAAAACCAGACATCGGACAATCTTAGTGTACTGAGGGTTCATGGTGTCTTTATACGCGCTTTGAATTACTTCAAAATCCGCGTCGTTATCTATGTAAAGTGCGCTATTTTTTGAACAAAAGTGAGTTAAGAGATATTGTTTTGCTGTTTCCGTTGTCATTTCTTTCCCTTGTATATTGATGTATGATTAAGAGATATGGATGATTGGTTTTTTGAAATAGGTTTCCTGTTCTATGCTAGAAGGTCCTTTGTCTTTTGTGGTGATTTATTGGTTTTTCGGACAAACTTATTAGGTTACTATTATCTTCTTCTGAACTATGCTGAGTAGACTCAGCCAACGAAGCAGTATTCGTTTGCTGTATCGTAGCGTGATTCTAGATAGGGCATCTGCTAAAAAGGCTTTGATTTCTTTTGGTTTTCTAGGTATTGGATAATTTATGATGGCTTGAATCTTAGTGGGGTTTGGTTTAATTCCTTCTTTGGTAATTACATGACCCAAAAATGTGGTTTCTTGTTTTAGAAACTCGCATTTATCTAGTTGCAATTTTAAGTTTGCTTCGGACAGTTTCTCAAAAACTAAGTTTAGCGAGTGCATATGCTCATCTAGCGATGTAGAAAAAACGATTATATCATCTAAATAGACTAAGCAATTCTTGTTTAGGAGGGGGCGGAGTAGATTATTCATGCAACGTTGAAATGTAGCGGGGGCATTTTTCAGCCCAAATGGCATTCTTGTATATTCGTAATGTCCGTTTTTTGTGGAGAAGGCAGTTTTAGCTATTGAATTAGCATCCATCTCTATTTGATGGAATCCTTTGGCCAAATCTATGGTTGTGAAATAGTTGCATTTTCCTAGTTTTCCTAAGATCTCGTCCATGTTAGGGATAGGGTATCTGTCACTTACTGTAATTTCGTTCAATTTCCTATAGTCTATGACTATTCGAAACTTTTTCTGCCCTGAAGCATCTAATTTCTTGGGCACTACCCAAATCGGACTACAATAAGGAGAATTACTTTCTCTAATTATTCCCTGTTCTAACATTTCCTGAATCTGTTTTTCTACCTCTTGTTCATGACTTTGCGGATAACTGTATACTTTGGAGAATATGGGGATATTGTGTGTAGTATTAATGGAATGTTTCTCTTGGTTAGTAAAGGTGAGTTGGTCACCTTCTAAGTATTGAATATTCTGATATTTGTGCAGTAATTTGGTCAACTTGTATTTCTCTTCAACATTTAGATGATCTAAACGGAATGGAGCCGAAGTGTTGGCTATTTCAAGGCTTACGGGATTTTGCGGTGGTGGGTCTACGTGTAGGTGGTTTTGTTCGGGGCTATTAGTAAGGTTAGCTAATTTGTAGGTTTTGTTGAACATCTTAACTGTATCATCTGAGTAATTAATGATTGCCTTAGCTTCTGACAACAATTTGCGACCAATCAGCATGTCGTACTGATCAGAGAAATTATGAATTAGAAAGTCTTGAGAAACGGGGAAGTAATTATTTGACGGTAGGCTGGTAATTTTGTTGAGGGTCAGTGGGCCATTGCTAGTGTGTATGAGATAATTGGTTAATCGAATAGGTGTGTGAAAAATGTTACGCGCCATCATATTAATGCTAGAACCGGTGTCAAAAAGACATTTCAAGTTATTGTTATTGTGTTTAATAGTTATGAACTGGCTTGATCCGAGGCTGTTAACTGAAAATTTTCTGATTGTTCGTTCTTATGCATTTCGGGGTCGTTAGAAGATGTGTTCTCTTCTTCGTCCGGAGTTGGTTGTGCATAATATTGTTGGGGTTGATTATAGTTTTGATCATCATACGTTTGATGAGGATAGTAAAAATCTGGGGGATAGGGGTAATAATGATAGTCGTATAGGGTTTCTGGTGGTACGGGTATCCCTTCTTGGTATCTTAGGTCCTCGATACTCATCTTGGACTGTCCACTGTCAGATGGTCTTTGTCGTTTAAGGGGTTGGCTAGTATTTGAATTTCCTCTAGGGGCATAGTTAAATTGGGAATTGTCATTAGGGCCAAATCTATTTTGGTCAAATACGTTCTGTCTATTAAATGGAGGGCGTGGTCTAAGAGTGTTGGGCTGCATGTAGGGAGCTGTGTTAGTGTTAAATCTAGGCGTATAGGGTGGTGTATAAGGCTGTACATAGCTAGGTGGTAGGGGGTATGGTTGTTGATAGGGTTGGCGAATAGGATTATATAGTGGTTGGAATGGAAAATTAGATTTTTGTGTGTTAATGGTTGTCTTAGTATTGTTTTGAATTTTATTGGGGTTTTGGTTATTTGAAAAATCTTTGCTATATGTGGGTGTTTCATATAACCCTTTTTCTTGGAGTACATTTATCAAAGCTCTTAGATTAGGGATGTTACAATTAACAATTCTTAAGTAGATATGGTTCGGAAGTTTTTGAATTAAGGTTTCAATACTGGATTGTATGAGCCTATTATATAATGTAGATTCTGCAGGGTCGTTTTCGAGTTCTAACTTACTGGTTAATGTCTGCCTCTTCTTTTCAGCTTCTTCCAGAAATTGGCGTATGTTGCCACGGTATGAGGTGTTGCGGAAGTTTTCCAAAAGTTGATGGTTGGGGGTCTGCGGCTTGTAGTTTAGGATAAGTTGCGTGCGTAGTTCATTCCAGTTGTTGAGGTTATTCATTCCCAGTGTACGTATGACATCTCCACCGATGTTCCTCTCGATATGTCCAAAAATAATTAGCTTCTGCCTGTCGTCGGTTGTGTGAAATAGGGCCATTATAAAATCGATGCGGCTGATGAACGTATGTAATGCGTTCGGATCGCCGTTGAAACTCTCAACTGAGTTTATTTGTCTCTCGACTTGTATCATGTTTGACTCAGATAGTAGTATCGTTTGTTCTGCTGCTACGGCCATCTTGTGTTGATTTTTTGATATGGATTTTTTTTTTATTTTATTTTTTTTTATTATTTCTTCTTTTTTTTTTAGATTATTATTATTATTATTATTTTTTTTTTTAATTTTTATTTTTTTGTAAAGGCTTGCCACTTGTGTTCTTTATTTTTATTTTTGTTGTTTTATTCACTCAATAATATTATAATTAATATTATACGTTCTTGTTGTTGTTCACTTAATATTATACGTTGTTGTTGTTGTTGAGCACTTAATTTTATATGTTTTTGTTCTTGAGCACTTAGCTTTTTCGTTTTGTAATAGAGTAACCTAGGTGTCGATTTACAACTCTAAACGAATTCTAAGGCTTTACGTTTTTCGTAAGATTTCACAATCACTTTTACACTTGGCCGTTGATTCTAGGCCAGACTAACTAGTCTCACTTTCACCGAATTAGCCAGTGCGATAGGCGATTAGCGATTGGTTCTTTAGCGGATAGCAATTAAATAAATCGAATCAAATAATCACTATCCTACCGGCTGCGTCACTTACGTATTTTAATTTCTATGAGCCGAATAAATGTTCCGTCGTAGTGACTAAGAACAACGCTGAAACGTTCAAATAAAAAGGAAAACACACGAGAGACGTTGTGAACACTTCTTTATTCTTTACAGGTCAGCTTAAGACTGATTTGGAGTTAAAAAATATTAATTGTATTGCCCTTGGTTTACATAAGTTTGCATGGGAATATTTATTGTACATATGTTTGAAATTGTTTATGTTATTGATACTTAGAATTCGGCACTTGCAAGATTGCAAGAATTGTTTTAAAGAGCGGTGTCGGGTTGATCGTGGGATCGCCTACTCTGCATATTCTTATTTCTTGGCACATAAGTGAATATGTCACTATCGTGGGATCGCCTACTCTGCATATTCTTATTTTATGTGAATATGTCACTATATATATAATATTACAATCGCCTTATTCATTAAAAAAAAATTTAGTTTATACTTGTACGAAAATATTTTAAAATTTCGAAGCGAATTCAATAAAGATTTTTACTGTATTTTGTCAAGGATTTTCTTTGAATTAGTTAAATAATTAGTTAAATATAGACGTAAACTATGAAAATCGCATACTAAATTTACTAATCCGACAGATGGCAAGATATATGACACTTTAGCACAGCTTATAGCTTAAGTTGTTATACCCCAGCAAAGGTCTATTGATTGCCAAGACCTGTTTGCAACGCATAGAATATTAGCATCAACAACTGAGTCGAACTTCAATTATTCGTCTCTCCAGTTGTCTGTCGGACATTGCATTGCATTGGTCGTCATATTTTATAATGTATCGGAACAGACGACATTAATATTTGTTGTAAGCTTGCAAGTGTATTAAATTTTCGTCATGTCAAAGCATTTGTTCTCCAGCATTTGTTATTTATTGTTACTTTGATTTTTATAGTGTACATTGATTGAATTTTGAGAATTCTTAAACGACGTTTAGTTGGAGTGTTTTACACACATGTTTAGTTTCTCATTTACAATATTTATTCATTTATGCAGAATATCTGTAGCTGAAAATGCAACGTACGCCAAACGTCGAGTCGTCAAGTTGTTGAGCTGCTGAGTTGTTGAGTCGTTCAGTCGCCGAGTTGGCGCTGTAATTAACACCAAGACACCCAGTGAACATGTCAGCAGTCACTTAAAGCGATGCCAAAATGCCCACAACACAGGCAAAACCTTCAATCATCAATCAGTCAAGTAATCAATCATGCAATTGCATTTTTTATGCGAGTACTCGTCTGGGAAACTCGTTTAGCAACGATGACGGCCACATTGGTCACATTCTCCAGTTAACTTGTGGCTCCATGAGACGATGCCGACGACGACGACGACGGCGTTGACGTTGACGTTGACGTCGCTGTTGCTGTTACTGTCGAAGTCGCTGCCAACGTTAGTATCGCTGTTGACGGCTGTGCGAATATGCAACGGGGAATCATTTAAAGTCATAAATAGTTACATTCAACGACAGTTATGAGCAAATATCGATTATCGATTATCGAGTATCGGTTTCACATTGTATCACGATCATCCTAAACATCAACTAACGCGATTTGAAGTAGCACTAATAAAAGAAAAAGAAAAGAAAACAGTTTGTTTAATTAATTAGGCGCGTGCGCTAATTGTGAAGTGTCCTGATTGCTGTTGTTGTTGTAGTTGATGATGTTGTTGTTGCTTTCATCGTTTTTGTTGTTGTTTGCAATTAGCTTTAACATGCGCTTTGGCGCCTGCAATACAGAAACTGGTTTCTTTCCCTGCCAGAGAAAGCGAGTGCGAGCGAGACAGAGATAACGTTAAGTGTGGCTTTGGCGATTGTGTTGAGAGTATGAGTGTGAGTGAGAGCACACTTTTAACATTTAGCGGCGTTCAATGGCATAAAATTAATTAACAAAATTAATAAAACATTTTCAACAATAACAACAACAACATGAACAAGAATAACAGCAACAACAGGAACAAGAAAAAGTCGAGCATACAGAGAGAAATATTAATTAACTCGACCGTTTACAGTGGTGATTCCCGTGAATATTGCGACGCTAACTGCCAAGTCTTCTGTTTGCTGTCCTCTATCTTATGCTTTGCTGTCTCTTTCTCTCTGTTTCTCTTTGCCCCGCTACAACTTCCCCCGCAATCATCATGCTATACATCGTTGTGCGTTATACAATAATTAAGTTTTCAGCACCTGCGTGCGCGCCAACTTGCAACTTCCAGCTGCAGCTGCTTTGCCATCGCCATCGCTATCGTCTTTGCAGTGGCCGGTCCAAGCAGTTGTTGATACAGGTGCGTTACATGCTTTTGAGCGCCAGTTGCAGGGCGCTCTGCAGCATTATGAATGTTTACGGCATTCACTTAATTAACATTTCATATTAAAATGATAAATAAAATAAATAATAATAAAAGCTAAAAAGTAAGAAGACAATTTTTTTTGCCATTTATATAGACTTATACAGGCTTGCAGTTTACACCCGCGTTGCGGTCCTGTTGTATTATCCGAAAACTGTCGCTTGATCTGTTACTTGCCACTGTTGGCAACTGTGGCGCATGTTTGGGCCATTTTACAAGCGTAGCCAGTTTCAAATTTCATTCCAGTTGCCAATTCGTGCGTCTTTCCCCTTTGCCAATGTTGCCACCATGTTGCGAACGCCATCGCCATCTCTCCATGTAGGTTGCAGCAGCGTGTTGCATTGCACAGCATTGAGCGTGCGTGTGTCTGTTGACGTGTTGTTGCACATGCGCATTAACCCGGCCACAAATTGTAATTACCACAACGCATTACAACATAATTCCCAATTGAGTTCCTGCACTCTTTCTCGACTCTCGGGTGTGAATTTAATGATACAGAAGGCCAAAGCAGCGGCAAGACTGCATCTCTTATTGGGAATTGCATGCTGTTGCTCTGGAGCACAAAGCACAGAGCACTTGGCCAAAGAGTCAAAGAAAGTTTGCCCCATTTACCATGACTAAGTGAAGGGCAAATTGCAAAAGGAACGCGCCGTTTTTTTTTTTTTGTTAATAACATAATAGCCCAAAATATTGTATTGGCATTGGAATTCAATTAGCAGACTGCAGAAGGTAGTTAAGTTATGTGCAAGGTAGTATAAGCGATGCCGCTGCTTATTCTTTATATTGATGCTGTGTGCTTTTTGCTGTTACTGTTGATGTGGCTCTTACTATTGCTGTTAGCTTCTGATGTTGCTGTTACTGTTACTGTTGCCTCCCAGTGGCCACTTCCACTTTGAGGTCAATAGTTTTTTGCAAATTGCTGTTTGTTGTTTGTCGTTTTGAGCAACCGGCTCATGTTCAGGACGGACGGGGTTTTGCCTGTTCTCTTTCTTGTTCTCTTTCTCTTTCTTTGTCTCTTTTTTAATTTTTTTTTCCCCTCTGTCCTTGCCCCTGCAATTGTCCCTGTCCCTGCACTTGACCAGTTTAGATTCCCTTGTCTGCTCTTACACTTCTCTCTCTCTCTCTGTCTTTGTCTCAGTCTCAGTTTCGCTCTCTCGCTCTGATAGCATACACGTGCAAGCGACCAGGTTGGTAAGCTGAGCTGGAAACGTGGTCTCTAGACAAATTGCTTGGGCTGCTCAGCATTACCAGCTTGGGCCAAGTCCAACTGGGCAATGTGCTTGCTCGGCGGGTACCGAAGATGCCATCAGGTGTTGAGTGTTTTGTCAGCTATATTTGCGTTTGGGCTCAGTAAAATGCAATGGACTGCAGAGAAAGAGTGAGTGTGTGAGAGAGAGAGAGAGAGAGAGAGAGAGAAAAAGATATTTTGTGTTGGAGAGAGAGACTCAATATAACTGAGTCTGGTTGTCAAAATAAGAGAAATCCGGATTGGTTTCGCGTTTTTCTGTTATTTTTACAAGGAATGCATTAACCGTAAAGACTTAAGGCTTGCTCAATCATATATTCGTGATTGAGACTATTGAATTATTAATTATCATATTTATTTATTATAATTTAAAGTTATGTAATTTAATACAATTTATGATAAGTGAATATATATAATTTAATAAAATTTTATATTGGGTAAAATAATTTAAAATAATTATTATTTAATAATCAATAAAAATTAATATAATAATAATTTACTGTAATTTAATTTAATTTATTATACTTTACTACACTCAAACATAGTTTAATAATTTTATATATTTTGTTATGACTAAAACAATTTCATATAATTTTATATAAAACGAATATAATTTAATAAAATTAAATATAGTGTGAAATAATTTAAAATATTCTGTTATAATTTACTTTACTGTAATATAATTTACTATACTCTACTACAGTTTAATATTGTTTTTTAAGTAATTTAATATAATTTGTTATAACTAAAGTAATTTCATAATAACATAATTTAAAAACATTTTTTATAATTTTATTTATTTTAATATAATTTTTAATAATTTCATTTGATATATAAATTTACAAATATATTGCAATTTTATTATATTATTTTTATTATAATTTTATTTTTTTTAATGTAATTTTTAATAATTTAAACTAACATTTACATTGCAATAAACTCATAAGTAGAACTATACTAATCTTAGAAGAGCTCAGAATAGTTGCACTAATTTCATTTGCTTCATTTCACAAATTAGATAAACAAATCGAGTTGCAGCTTATTGCAACACTCTCAATTCACATTGGAGATCGGGACTTGGGGACTTTACCTTTGGCATGTTGTTACCAGTTTCGTTGACTCTAGTTGAGACTGTGGGAGTTTTGTTTAGTGACCAAACATGACCCAAGTCTAGGCACAGAAGACTTTCATAGACTTGTGTGTTTAGTTGAAGACTGCTTGCAAACTCGTTTCAATTAAAATTCTTTGCCTCGTGCATACAACGACAAAAGAAAAGAAAACAATATAAAATAGCTACAAAAGCGGCAGCCAGAGACAAATTAAAGTGGATTATGAGAAGAGCGATCGTTCATATACATATGTATGTATCTCTCAGTATGTACATACATACATATATATATATATAGTAGAAGTCCATATATACATATATGTTATGTATATGAATGCAAGGTATGTACTAGTATGCACATATATCTTAATATCTTTGTACGTGGCCACTGCGGACAAGACAGAACGTATAGCTGCAATTGTGAGTGTGTGTGTGTGTGTGTGTGTGTGTTTATGTTTATGTTGTGTTGTGTTGTGTCTTTTGCTTGTTTTGCGGCTCAAGTTGCGTGTGTGTATTTGGCGCATTTAAGTAAATTTTGCAGAAATTGGTGCAAAAGGCAAAGAAAAGCACATAAAGTAATAACAGACACAATCTGACGACGTCGCCGGGCGACTTGAACGGCCGCCAGGCCAATGACTAAATGACTGACTAAGTGCCATGCGGGTTGAAGGGGAATTACGACTGCGACTGCGGCTGGGCTTACGACGGAAACAGGGATAGGGACAGGGACAAGAACAGGGACAGAGACAGGGACAGACTACTGGCATCGGTTCTCTTAGACCTTTAAATACGAAATCGAAACGAAAATATCGAGAGGTAAAAATATAAAATACGAGTGCGGACACCGCTGCTGCTGTTGTTGTTATTGTTATTATTGTTGCTGGTGCTGGTGCCGCCACCGCCATCATCGTTGTTGCCAACGCTACCATCGCCGCCGTCGTCGCTCATTATAAATTTTTTTAATCGGCAGTGCAGCAAAAAACATCAAAGATCCGTCGACTTGGACTTGGACTTGGACTTGAAGTCGAAGTCGATTCTACACCAAGTTTAAATATTTAAAACAAAGTCTTGAGCTCTTGAGGCCTGTGTATAGCTTTAGGTCTTCCATGTCTATACCTCTCATACCCCCAACATCGTCATCTTCACCATTCCCTTACCCATCTTCATACCCTTCTTCATCCTCATTCCCAACTGCAAGTCCAACTCCATCTCCATCTCCATTTTCATCTGCATCTCCATCTTCGTCTCCGTTTCTGACTGCTACGACATTCCAGGCGTGCGCACCACCTTCGCCTTGTGCTCAGGCCGCATCTTCCATGGTCGCACACACATTTTTTTGTTGTTGTATATACATATATTTTTTTTTTTATTTTTCATTGGACCTGTCTGCATCCACGGTCTGTCCTTTGGTCTCAGGCCCTATGGTCGTCGCCGTTGCTGTTGCCACCGCAGTCACAGTCGCCGTCGTCGTCGCCGTCGAAGTCAAAGTCTCAGTTTCGGTTTCGGTTTCTGTCTGAGTATCTTGCAACTGTTCGTATTTCACCTGGTATTGGCGGTCAGTCATTAAATGCCCTTAAAATGCAAACAAAAACAACACAACAGCAGTAACAACAGCTACAGCAGCAACAGCAGCAGCAACAACAACTGCCAGTCGAGGACAACTTACAAAAAAAGGTTCACGCATTTTTTTCTTCTTGTATTATTTATTTAATATTATTATTTAATACAATTTTGACAGCGATCTTCCTCTTTTGTTGAACTTTCAACTGTCGGCAGACAGCTGTTGACAGAATGAGATGCAAAACATACATAGAGAGTAAGTGAGAGAGAGGGAGAGAGAGAGAGAGAGAGAGAGAGAAAGAGAAACAGAGAGTGTAAGGATAAGACATGAGCATAATATGCAACAGTCACTCATGCCACATTGTATTATCCCAATGGCAATCAAACAGATGCACAACAACTCACATCGAATATTCGTTTAGGTATTCACATATTCATTCTTATACTCAATTCGATTCGAATAAATTAAACTAAAAAACCTAAACATAAATGTGATAAATGTGCAATTTAATATGCAGCTCATCTTCGTTTTAGTCTTAATCAATAAATTAATATTTCATATTTATTTATTTTTATTTTATTTTTAATTTAAGATTTTATTAAAATTCAATGAAACAGCCAAAAATATTTATTCTCGCTTATAATCTTGAACTAAGTCAATTTGAAAATGTTCATCTGTCAGTCCATCTATCTGTTGACTATCTGTGACTATCTGTCCGTCTGTCTGTTTGAACACACCTGCTTCGTAAGCAATAAGCTGCAAGGTACTCAAACCATTTTCTTTTGTTACAGACGGTTCAAGTTTATTTTGAATTTTTTGTTACGCCCCTCAGAAATTACATACCAGTAAAGTAAAATAATACTGATGATCTGTGAAATTTTGATCAAAATTGTATTAGAAACATCGAAGTTATGGAATTTTTTAAATTTCCTTATTAAGTTACCGACACTTTTTAGCACATGGTATCTCACAGTAATATTTTATATATAATTCCTATAACATTATTAATATATTAAATTTGAGCAATATTTTTTTATATATTATATTTAATATTAATAAATTTGAAAATTCAATTGTAAAATAAATTTCAATTGTGTATTAAATGAAATCTGATTTTCTCGTAAGTCAAATTAAGCTTTAATTTTTAACTGTTTTGTAGCTATATTTGTATCTGTATTCGTATCCATATATGTATCCGTATATGTATCTGTATTTATATCTTTTGTTGCAATTTACATGCCGTAAAGTAAAGTAGTGGACAACTGCTGCAAATTGTGCGTGTAGTCTCTGGAGGCAGTGACAGTGGCAGAGGCAGCGGCAGTGGCACAGGAAGCAGCTGCTCGAAATTCTTGGAAATGAGCATTGCTGCTGCGTTTATATTTCGGACAGTAGAAGCAAAAACAGCAACAGCAACAATAGTAAAAACAACAACAGCAGAAACAATAAAAACGAAGATAATGTGAAATGCTGCCTGTTGCTTTATAAGAGTTTACAAGTCGCCGCCAACGTAGCAAATATAATTTAATAAATTTAAATGAGACAAACGAACGAACAGATAGCAGCAACAGCAGCACAAGAGAATCAGCAGCAGCAGCAGTCGCAAAATAACAAAAACAATGATGACAAGCATAAGAACAGCAGAACAATAACAACAACAACAACAACAACAAAAACAAAAACAACAAAAGCAGCAGCAACAGCATCAACATGAACAACAACAACATCATTAGAAGCCGCTGCCAAAACTGTGCTCTGCCACAGCTCTGAGGTCAATAGTATCCATGGAATTCAATGCTTTTGCATTTGGCCAAGAGCTCAGGCCAAGTACCAAGAATAAGTTGGCTTGGCACTCTCCTCTTCTCCACTGCCCTCAAATTGCCGCTCTCTACCCTGCTGCCTCGCCCCCCAAATGCTCTCATGGGCACACAAGGAAGCGCATTTTTAAATGCCAAAACAAATGGAAAAATTAAAGCTAACGAACGAAGCGACGTGTTGAGACGCGGCGGCAGTAACAGCAGCAGCAACAGCAACAGCAGACGCAACAGTAACAGCAACGGCAGCTAAGAGTAAGCGTAAGTAAACTTAAACGGGCTAAGGAGAGTACAACGGGCATACGGCATAGCCACAGCTTGAGCCTATACAGCCGCCTCTTGGCTGTAAAAATACATCTAAGCTGCTTTGGTTTTTTGCCAACTGGTTTCTTGCATTGCCAGCCTCCCCCTGCTTAAGCATAGTCTACAGTTGAAAGTCTCCACACTGCACTTCTCATCCCACTTCGTTGCAATTCCCAGATTTTTCAGCTCACAGCTCCACGGCAGCCACAACACTTTTATTATATGCCTTCATCTAATAAGCTAAGTGATGCGCAGGCTGCGGGGACTATACTGCTGTCGTTGTTGTTGTTATTGCTGCAGCTATTGCTGCCGTTGATGCTGCTGCTGCTGTTGCTGTTGTGTCTATTGAGCTATCCGTGTCCAATTGTAAAGCCCAGATACATACACATGTTGGACGTCGCATTGGTCGTCCGTTTGCTGCATTCGTTGGGTTCATTGGTTCTGCTCGTATCGAGTACGATGATCACCAAACATGATCATTCAACTTTGCTTTTTAACGCCAAATAAAATAAATCAAATTCCATTGCGGTCGTCGACACAATCCTACTAGAAGATGCTCTTCATGCCCAGGAAATGCCAAACACCTTCAAATAGACACACACACACACACACTTATACTGCGAAAGACAGTTTCAGGCATATACGATGAGCTCCACTCGGTGTCCGGCCATAAAATGCATCTATTAGTTGTAAAATGCCCGACAGTACACAACAACAAAAATACTAACAACTGGTATCTGCATCTGTCTCCTGTTCGCGAGGGCCCAAAACGGTTAAAACTCGCAATTATTTTGGCTGTTAGCTGTGCATTTTGACCTCCCCCCGGCACACAGTAACACTCACATATACACAAAGACACATTTAGCCATAGATACAGACATATACACATAACTCCTCCTAAGTGACGATCGGTGTCGTTGTCCTAGACCATAATAAACTTGAGGAATGCCAAATGCAGCAGCTACTACGAGTTTTCTACCCAAAAGTCAAAGCTTTGCCTAAGCGATCTAAGTCCATAAACACAAACAAAATCACAAAGTGAAGCCAATACAAAAACAAGACACACACACACACAGAGTGAGAGAAAAGAGAGAGAGAATGATGCCAGATAACTCGAAGAGTGCCACAGCATGTTAAGCCACAGATTAAATTCAAATAAATCGACATGCTCGCTTGGAAATGAAAACATTCACAGAACACAACGACAACTACAACTACAACTACAACTACAACAAGAACATCTACAACGACGACAACAACCAACTACAATGAGCAACAAGATAATGTGCGCCGGTTTCTTTATACCCTGTAAATTTTACCTATTCTTACTGTTGTATGTAAATTTAATGCGATAGCTTAGAAATCGTTATATGTTAAGGTGAATTCAGTGTAAATAAAATATAAATTATAATCGATGATTATCGATATATTATTATAAATACTTGTCGATTTTTAGTATTTGTATATACAATCATACTTAACTTCAATATCGATTGTACTATCGAGAATGAATTATTAAAATTGAATGCATAATAAATAAATGATAAATCGATTAATTACTGTACACTGATAAAGTTTGATCAATAGACTTTTCATACACTAGCAAAACAGGGCGCTAAAACTTTGAGGAAGCAGAGACGTTGGCAAGTCAAGCTTAAAGCTGTTTGGGATTTGCGTGGTTATGGTCATGCACAGCGAGAGGAGAGCAAGAAGCAGAGCAAGGGACAGAATGGGAACTTGAAATGATAGAAGAAGATGAAAGGAGAGACGATCGAAACGGTCGCAGTGCACATCCAATTTGCGAATATTTTCATTTCAATTGCGCGTTGCGGCAACTGTGGCTGGCTTCCAGGATAAGTTTGACTCTGCCTGCTTTGCCACATGTGTTTGCATCTGCGTCTGTGGCTTCGCCGGCCATTGACACAGGTCACACACGTAAAGGCAAGGCCAGTCAGAAGCTGCAGTTGCTATTTTTTTTTGTTTTGTTTTTTTTTTTAACTTTGGCTTTGGCTTTGTCTTTGGCTTGACTTCAAGAGGCTTAGCTCGAGTTGCTCAAGCTGCACAGCACACAGTTGATCCGAAGAGATTCAGCGATCCACAGACAAAACGTCACTTGGTTGCATGATCTATGCTAAAGTTTTGCCGCTCACCTGTGCTTGGACGGGCCTTCGGGTTTGGGTCTGAAGCCACATACAACTCTGTCTGTTAGGGTTTGTGCTGGGCTGAGCCACTAGCTGGGGCCATGGATCAAGGCAAGGCTATCATTAGGGGCTGCCCGAGGCAGAGTGTTCTCTGTCGCCTTGTTGCTTTGCCGCTCTGACGCTCTGACGCTTTGTCTCTCTTGGTCGCTCTGTCATTTTGCTGGCTGGTCGGTTGGTTGCTTTGGTTGCCTGGTCGGTCGAGTAGCGTAGTTTGCCATTGGCCATTGGATTTTGTTTTTATATGCATCATCGCCTTTTGTTTACGAAAAACTTTCTTAAATTCTTTAGCTGCTGCTGTTGCTGTTGCTGTCGTTGACGTTGACGTTGCTAAAGCAGCGCTGTTGGCGCAGACTAGTTTCGTATCTTGAAGTTGAAATAAAAATTATTTACGATCGTTTTGTCAGCAGCAGCAACAGCAGCAGCAACAACAGCAGCAGCAACAGCAACAACAGTCGCAGCAGCAGTGGTCAGAACTGGACGCAGACAGAGAAGCAAGGGCAGACACAGAATCATAAAGACAGAGAAAGATACACAAGCACAGAAAAAGGCAGAGGCGAAGGCTGGGGCAGAGGCAGTGGCAGTGGAGTGTCCAGTGGCCTGGCCACCTTCAACACAACTGTCGTTCATCTCTGCAAGCTACCGCCCCGCGACACACCTCTGTCGCCTTTGCCGCACTTGTTGTTCTTGTTGTTGTTGCTATTCTCAACTTTGTTGTATTTCACGCTCATCAAACAACCAGCGACAACTGTTGTATCTACCTCAGTTGCCTCTGGCTCTGACTCTGGATCTGAGTCTGAGTCTGACTCTGACTCTGACTGCAACTTGGACTCAGACTTTGGCTAGAGCTCTGTTCAGAGTGCGTCTGTATCTTGCCAGGTCCCGGTCAAGTCCCTGGCTTTGGTCTGGTTCGTTTTGCTCACCATCAACGTCGTCAGCACCAGCGTCAGCGTTAGCGCTCTTTGCGTGCCGCTCGGTTAATCGGCTATGAACAGTTATCGGACTGGTTTTATTGGGTAGCATTTGTTATATGTAGCGGCTGCCTCTGGTTGTGGCTCTGACTGTTGTTGTTGTTATTGCTGTTATTGTGACTTTAGCTCTGCGGTTCTGCGGTTCGTTCGTTCACTCATTCAGTCGCTCAGTCGTTCAGCCTTTCGACTGTTCAGGCTATTTATATTGGAATTAGTGCGCTTTGAGGCGATAAGCGCTGTGCGTTTTATAAGCGTGTTCACTTGGAAATTTAGATAGTAGCTGTGAAACAGCAATGGGGCAAAACAGTTTCGACTGTCAAAAATATCTCTTTACCAATGTGTTTCGAAAATTGCAAATGACTTAAATATCTCAAGCATATAATTATGTGAGATTTGCGTATTTGGGTTAGAGAGATCAACAAAAAATGAGAAAACAGTTAAATGACTCTATGTACGAGTATGTATGTATGTAAATTAGTATACGATATGTAAACTACATTTATACATTTATGCAGGAGTATACTAATTTTGTCCAGGAGTATGCAAAACACGGAAGGAGAAACCCAATACTTTATGTATGTACGTATTTACATATATCTTTGAACAGCATGAGTAGCAGAGCTCTCGTTCGTTTATGGTTCTGTCTCATCCTACACTCTCTCAGTTTTGAAGTTATCATTATAAAATTTGGCATTTTGGCTTATCCCTGCAGTTTTTAAATAAGCCGGAATGGAGTAATCCGACCTCTTTAAGCTGTAGCTGTCATAGGAATCATTGGACTAAAATTGGGTCTTTGTTAAAAAAAACTTTGTTGTTTGTTAACATATTCGGATGCCATAGGAACGATAGATGTAAAGTCAAATATTTGTATAAACAAGTAATAAATCTACAGTCGAGTGTGCTCGGCTCTATGATACCCGGTAACCAAAAAAATGTTTAGTTCTACAAGTTTCATGTTTATGATCCGATCTGGATTGGTGATTGACTAGTCCACGTTAGAATTGGTGCAATGTTTTAGATGGCATAGATCGGTTTTTAGACGCGTTGCGGGGCGTGCCAATAATTAAAAATAAACTCGATCTGCCTGTAAGTAATACAAGCATTTAGCAATAAAAATTAAGTCTCTAGCTCATATAGTCTCCGTGATCTAGGTACCGAACGTACCGACGGACATCGTCCAATCAATTCCGTTGTTGATCGTGAGCAAAAATAAATACATATAATTTATGGGGTCGGACACGTCATCTTATGAACGTTACATACATTTGACACATAATTAGTACCAAATGGCTACTCGGATACAAAAATTTGAACTTCAAGCTAAAATAACTTTGGTAAGTGAAGATATATAAGATATCTTTATTATGTCTATTAAAGTATAGCTAAATACAGTTAAATGGAATGTAACTTAATAAATATTTAACGCTCTTCAAATTTATAGAGTCGCGACGCGCCGATGAGAAGCGACTAATTGTATTTTCCTTTCTGTCATCAAAGGATTCCCAGTGACAGGCATCTAATTGTCTATTCATTTGGCAAGCATGTAATCGAAATAGTTTTTACTTTTATTTGTGGCACTTCTATCATCGTACAGGTGTCCATAAAATGATTTCCATGCTAAGCTACTGCTGCTTTGTCGCGCCACATCAG
This sequence comes from Zaprionus obscuricornis, assembly GCA_037044475.1. Classification (NCBI taxonomy): domain Eukaryota; kingdom Metazoa; phylum Arthropoda; class Insecta; order Diptera; family Drosophilidae; genus Zaprionus; species Zaprionus obscuricornis. The sequence goes on from JBAMBR010001301.1 coordinate 18,372, forward strand.
AGTACATCCACTCAGAATTTGTGGACTGTTGTCCTTTGCTCGGCTACGCGACTAGGACAATGCCAAGTTAAGGCATGCTTTTGGCCTTGGCGTAGCATGGAATATTAGCAGATGAGACGCCTACTTTTGGAGTGTGCCACTCCACTTTTGTTAGCTGCAAGGACTTTTGGTCGTCTACAATGAATGGATCTATGCGTGTCCTTTGTGTGTGCATGTAAAATGTTATTTGGTAGTTAAGCTGGCAATATGCTTTACAATCTACAGACACACACAGAACTATGTATGTCTATCTATATTATATATAAATATACATATACATATATATGTATATATAAATGTTCAGACAGTTTGGCTAGCTGGCTGGCAGGCTTTTGTATTTATGGGTCGAGGCTACTGGCAGCCTGAAGGTTGCGCTGAGTAGGCGAAGGCAGCAGCGAGTTTGTCCTCATGCTGCACGGTTCGTTGACAGGCCATGTAGGGTGTATATTGTATTATTGTTGTTGTTACTCTTGTTTTTGTTGTCGTCGTTGCTGTTGTTGTTTGTGCTTCTTGGACCTGCGCTCATCCCACGTCCAATATAAGCAAAGCATGAAGGTTAAATTGGCGGCGCAATTTCTCGTCTCTGCTGTAGACTAATAAATATACTTGGTCCTTTAACTCAGCAAAGTGTTGCCGATGTTTTAGCGCTATTCAAATTATCCATATTAACTTTCTTTATACACATCTGCATGACGTCATACAGTTGATTGTGACGTCCCAACTCAGAACTAAGCAGACGTCAAGCATTTGTGTATAGTCTGAAAAAGGTCTAAGCTTAACCATGTTTTCATTTTGCTGCTGTTGTTGCTGTTACTGCTGCTGATGTTGCTGTTGCTGTTGGAGGCGCTTTCGATTGGCATTTAGGACGCCTACATTTCGATAAGCACTAGGAGTATATGCACACAGGCATGTATATAAATAGCTAAACCCGCCCACTCTTCCCACCAATTGCCATCCCCGGCCCATAGCTTGTGTTGCTTGTGTTGTCGTTTGTCTCTCATTTTGCTGCATACTTTGTGGCATTTGCCGCGGGCATGGAAAAAATGCTTAGAAAAGAAATCAATTGAAGTGGGCGACGGCGACCTATGAGCATGTGTGTGTGAGTGAGCGACGGGCGATAGCTAAGGTCAAAGGTTGAGAAACACAATTGTAATGAAATTGACATTTTGCAGCGGCGTCCACGGCGTCGCAGTCCTTAAATTAATTTACTTATATCATTTTCATTGCAATATGGTCGAGTCCTGCATTCAATTAGAAAACAAAATGAATTGCTTTAGGGCTGTCCAATACGTTTTAAAGTTAAAATTTTAATGACAATAAAATTTAAAAAAAAAAAATAAAATAAAATTTATTAAAAAAAAAATAAATAAAAATAATAAAATTATATAAATATCTATATCAAATTCTGATATAAAATTGATGATAAAAAATTTAAAATAAAAAATTAATAAATAAAATAATTAAATAAATGAATTATAGGAATAAAAATTAATTATTTTTATGAATTTATTAAATAAAACTTAAAAATAAAAAACATAAAATTAAAAATTAATTAAAAAATATTTTTTATAATAAAAAAATTATTATAAGTTAAACCAATTTAATTTAAGTGAATAATTTAGTTAAATTACGTTAATTACAATTTTTAAAAAATATTATAAAATTATTAAAATTTTTCAGATTGCGATTGAGATTTTTGAATTGCATAGCGGTCGTGTCTTTGGACCAAATTTTAACATATTGCCCGTGTTGTGCCAAAAATTGTAAAATTTTGAGGTTTAGCACTTATATTTTCCGAAATCGTAATGTTCAAACGAATAGACAAAAAACAAAAATTGAAAAATTCTATTATTTGTATTAAATATAGGGCAATAATAATAATAGGCATTATTAACATATTAATCAATTATTTTTATCATTTTAATATTTACTTCTATAATTGAACAAATCAAAAGTTTAAACTCCGCTCTACTTGAAATAAAATCAATATGTTTGAAAATGAGAAGAGACATTTTATTTGTGCTACCCTCGTAGGTCTATGAGTCTATAGGTTTACGTTTGCTGCCAACACGCGCAACCTGTCGCCAGTTCTCTATAATTTCCCATTTTGCCTTTCCCTTCGACCTGCCTTTTGCCACTTGCAACCATCCATCGTTATATTTTTCCATCACTGTTGGCAAGACCAATAAAAGACGCACGCATTCGCCTGTTTCACCTTTACAGTTGGTATCCCCCAGCCACTGTATCAGCCGTGGTCTCAGCCTCCTTTATATTTCTCCCACTTTTCATTCTTTGCCCATTTACGGTTTCCACGCCCACATTCACAATGGCATTCGACACTTTTCTGCTTTTGTTACATTGACTTGGGGTCTCGTTCGCTTAAAACGCGACACAAATTGCCAACGCTTTTGCATCCTTTGCCATATCTCTTGATATTATATATGTATATGTATAAAGTATATGGTATAGTATATATACATATATCTATATATATATATATATATATATATATATATAGATGAAACATAATTACATATTGTGCGCTGTCACTTTTGGTGCTAGCATCGCGTCGCGTCGCGTCTCTTCATCGTCGTCGTCGTTATTGTTCTTGTCGTTGCTGCCACACGGCGCACAATGGCAAAAACGGCAGCATACCACCTAGATTTCATCCCTTCCCCCGGTAAACATCACCATCCGCAACCGCTGTGACTTCAAGTGCTGTTTGTCATTTGTTGTGCACACACACAAACTTTGCATAAATATAGATGTATGTGTGTATGTATGTATATGTGTATGCATTGTATGTATGTATAAGCATGTATATGTACATATATAAGTGGAAAGAGAGCTTCAATTCCCTGACTACATTACTCATTCCCATTTCCTTGAACATTTTGCTCAACGTTTTGTTTTTAGTTGTTATTTATGTAATTATTAACATTTTCTCTCTTCTGCTGTTTGCCAGTACTTGTTGTTGTTGTTCTTTTTGTTGATGCTGCTCCTGCTGTTGCTGCTGCTGTGGCTGGCATTGTCACTGTGGCATCCTTGCTTTCATTGTGTAGTTCTTGTTGTTGTTGCCTCGTTGTTGCTGTTGTTCTTACTATTGCTATTGTTATTGCTGTAGTTGTTCTTGTTGTTGTTGCTTTTTCTGTCATTCTGTTGCTGTTTTCATTTAAATAATAATTTCATTGCGAACGCCTTCAGTGAAGATTTGTGCGGGGTTCACTTTTATAAAAACACTGAGACGAATGATAAGTAAGTAAGAAGACGAAGACGAGAAATTGAGATAAAGAGAGAAGAGAGAGAGAGAGAGAGAGCGACAGAAAGAGAAATAGAAATAAAAATAGAAATAACAAGAAGACGTAAATGTCGCGTCTTTTATGGTGAAGAAGGAGGAAATGAGGAAATGTTTACCACTTGCTCTCTCACTTGAGTTTTGTTATTTTAAACATGGCGTATGCGTAATGTGAGAAACTCACCTCATATTTTCTGGCTAATTGGAATGCTGCGAGCATAATAGATCAAAGAGATTATTTTATTTGATATTAATGACTGCTATAAAAATCATAAAGGAATATTTTATGATAGTTCTACACTTTACAGTGAGTATAATTTAGGAGTGTGATTCGATTCATTGACAATAATTTCAACAAGAAGGATTTGGTTACTCATTTGTTTTAAATTTGTTTTGTAAAGTTAAGATTAAAACATAAAAAAACAGAGTTATATTCAGCGGCCCGAAAATCTCATACCCTTGCAGTTTTAGAGGAAAACTTTTCATACAAAAATTCAATTACCGCTCGCTCGTTCCTATAGTAACTAGTGATATAGTGGTCCGATTTGGACCAAATTTATATTAGACGTGTAAATCGACATTAAACTCAAATCATGTAATTTTAGATGGTTGTTTAACTAAACAAAAAAAAAAGAAAACCCCATTTTCGGATGATCGTTTCTATATCAGCTATGAAATATTGTTCGGTCGGTTCCGAGCCTATGGGCATAGGAAGTATGTATACCAAGTTTCATTAAGATAGACAGACAGACAGACATACGGACATGCATATTTGGATCATGTTGTCCAAAACCCTGGGCAAAGATATATTAAAAGAAAGCAAGGTTATTTTTGGGGCTCCGATGAGTTAATACTATAGCAATATTTATTTTTTTAGTTTTCACTGATCCCTTCTATATATTTAATGACCAGAGCTTACGGTATTAAAATGTATCTATGAAAAGTATTTAATAAGGCAATTAGACGGACAGATGGACAAATATACGAACGCGGCGATACAACGAATACATTTACTTTATGAGATCTCCTACACATTTTTTTTGTTACAAACTTCAATGAAAAATTTATATACCCCAGAAAGGGTATGAAAAATACTCTAAAATTGGAATTTATTATTTTTATTTTCGAGTTTAATTATAGAATCAATATTATGAGCTAAGAAGTCAATATAACATTTAAATTAATTTCAATTTAGTTGATTAGCACAGCTGCAGCCTCTGTTTATCTTATTTATAGCAATATTCTGCAAATACGCATTTCTGTGTCTGTATGTATGAGTGTGTGTGTGTGTGTGTGTTTGAGCCTTCACAAAGTTTTGTTCAAAATTCAAGCAGTATAACCTTTAAACTTGACTATAACATTTCTATAGAGATTTGACACTCACACACACAGAGAGAGAGAAACACAAGCTTAGGGTCTAACATTTCTACACTTGCTCGTGCTTCTCATATACTTACAGCAAGGCATACACAAACACACAAAGTAAGACATACATAGGTACATACTCAAAGGCACACATATATATGTACACACAAGCAAACATATGCACTGTGTGTACATCCTTGGCATGCAAAATCTGCTCAACTAATGAATTCAAGCGTATTAATTATTACGCATACGCCACATTGTGCGAAGGACGTCGAGCACAGTCAACCAACGTTCAGAATATCCCCCACTCACATTCACAGTCAACCCCAGGCCCAGCCTCAGACCCCTGCTGCTCCAATCCGAATCCCAGGCTCAGTCTCAGCCCAGCATCCTACATTCTTCTCTTTCGCCTTTGCTCCTGACCCAACATGAGGCTGCTGCTGTGCATGCCGCTCAGAGGCACAAATTGTGCCATGCGTTCGTTCGGTTGTTCGTCCTCGTTTTCGTCGTCGTTGTTGTTTTTGTTGTTGTCGTCGTCGTCGTTTTTACTGGTGATGCTTCCTGTGCTGCCGTTTAGAGGCTGCCAAAAAACATTTATACAATTTTGCACGGAAATACACACACTCACATACACATATATACATCCACAATATACTCATACACACACATACACATAGCGCATAAAAGTTTAAGCAGCGCAGCAAAAATGCCAAAAAGTTTCCACAGCATTCAACACACAAAATGGCACAAAAAGCGAGCAACAACTGCAAAAATAAGCAGCAACAAAAAAAAACAAGTAAGAAAGTTATAATCGAGTGTGTTCGACTATATAATACTCGGTGCCCAAAGCTATATTATATATTTATTTAGCTCGTGCTGCGCACTCGTCAATTTTAAGTTAATTAAAAAAAAAAATTTTAAAAATAAAAAAAATCGTCTCGAGAATCGAAACGCACGCGAGTTCAACCCTCTAACCACTGAGCCACGCTCTTCACAAGTGTGAGAAACACTGATTAAATGTTGCCGTGTGTGGGGTGAGAACAGCAAGCAAGCGTACGCTATAGAGACGCCTCTCAACTTTTGGAATTTGAAATGTGTATAACTTCCATGTTTATAATCCGATCTGTACCAAATTTGTACACAACGTCCAGATAAACATATTCTAACTTTGTACAAAAATTCAGTTCTGTAGCTTGTCTGGGTTTTTATCGATTTGTGGAGGCGGAGGGGGGCGTGGCAAAAATCCAAAATAAACTTGATCTGCCTGCAAACACTACAAACACTTTCCAAAAAAAATGAAGTCAGCTCTTATAGTCTCCGAGATCTGTGTGTTCATACGGACGTACAGACGGACAGGCGGACAGACGGACATGCACCAATCGACTCGACTGTTGATCCTGAGTCAGAATATATATACTTTATGGGGTCGCCCACGCCTCCTTATGGGTGTTACATATTTTTGCTCTTGTCACTAACCCAATATACTCTTGGTAGCCAATGGGCACCGAGTATAAAAATAAATAAAAACAAAAAATGTGAAAAAAAATCCCAAGAAAAATCTATGAAAATGAAAATTAAAGCAAAAAGACAATGCAAATCTGGCAGAAGAGGGAGTAGCACTGCCACTGTGTGAGTAGTAGAAGAAGAGGCAGTGGCAGTAGTAGTCGCAGTGGCAGTGCCAGGGAGTACAAGTAAAAGTGGCAGTGGGAGTTGAAGCGAAATGAAGTCGAGTTTGGGTTTGTGACTAAGGGGAAGCAGCATGTTTGTGTCCTGTCTGCTGCTTTTTATACAACAAGCGAAATAGCATAAAAAAATTAAGGGTAAAATAACTTTTTCCCCGTCGCGACCAACATATTTTCAACAAAAATTTTATTTTAATGGATGATACTAGAGAAATTTCTCAACTTAAAGCTTAACTTGATAAGAATGGTAAAAAATAAAAAATAAAAAATCCGCGAGAATTTTCTAGAATTTTATTGAATTATTTTTTTTTATTTCTATTCCATGAATTCGTTTTTAATTTGTATGGTGTCTTACACAAGTTGTCTGAATACTACTATATTCTATTACATATAATAATAATTGGTGAAAATTGGAACGAAAAAACAAAAAAAAAATATATATATAAATTTTGTTTTTAAAGTTTTATTTAATTTTTCGTTTTTTTTTAAGTATAAATGTTAGAGTATAAAAAGTTAAGTTTAAGTTTCAGTGTTGCAGTAGTTGCTGTAGTTGTATGTCTGCTGAGGTGGGTTTTGCTTTTTGACAGAGACTGTGCAACTCTTGTTGTCATATAGCGATGCTATGTATAAGTAACTGTGTTGTCTCACGGCTCTTGTAGTTGCTGTTGTTGTTCTTGGTGTTGCTGCTGTTGTTGTTTTTGAGTTGCCTGCCTGCCATGGCACAATGGAGGAGCCTTTGTTGTTGTTGCTCCCGTTTCGGTTGCTGTTGCTGCCGTTGCTCCTACGTTATCATTCAGCATGCAAGCTGTTTGCTCATTGTCTATTTATGCAAACACACACATACATAGAGACACAGAGACACATACACTTACACACACTCACACACACTGACATGCAGATACAAGTGAATAAGCGAAATGGAATAAGCAGCTGCAGACCGAAAGAGATAGAAAAAATGGAATACAAACATAATGAAATAGAGAGAGAGAGAGAGAGAAAAGGAGGGATATATTTGAACGCGTAAGCCAACATAGTAAGGACAATCTGAAAATGGGCATTTCAGCTGGTTTTCAGTGCTGGCGAAACGGCGTATGATGGTGAGGCAAGCGAATATACGTGTGTTAAACAGACAGTAACAATTTGTATAGCGACTGCATCACACACACCCACATGGATGCAAGCTTATATGCATATGCATATGTATATATTATCTATAACTGTGTGAATATACTTTGCCATGCAACGAAAAGTGTCGACGCTTATTCTCTGCACTCATATGTAAATGTTGATCTGCCCCACTGTTTATAAATACATATATATATATATATATATATATATATATATATGTTTATATATGTATGTATATATGTGTGAGTCAAACAGACATTCAAAATGCATTTGCTATGCTCTGTTACCATGCCCACATTGCAACAACACCAACGCCTATTAAATATTTGCATGGCAAAGCTTCAATTTGAGTGAATTGAGTTATTATTATGCGTACATTGATTTTTCGCAGCCTATAATGTGAAATACAGATTATAGCATATAGCTTAATCTAAACATAGATCAAAGATCAAAGATTCAGCATAACGCATGAATCAAAACTAAGCACTTATCGCACACAAACACACACACATATACACACACGCATAGAATAAAGTATTTAACTTTTGGCTGATGGCAATCCACAGCTAATTCAACTGCTTGATGGTAGAGCCAATGCGGTGACTCGAGCAGCAACATGACAGCAGCAGTTAATGGTGTGGGGGGGGGGAAGAATGGTAGTGTTGGGGTCAGCATTTATTGCCATCATGACCCGCAAATCGCACACAAAATCCGCATACAAAACTCACAAAAGCCTTGTGGCATCCCAAACAGTCTGGGAACAATATGAAGCTACCCAACACACATGCCACACGTAGCATACATACGCAACATACACTTTATACATATGTACATACGTACTCGTGTGTCCTCTACATGTCCTGTGTATGCTCTGTATGTGTGTATGTCCGTGTGTGTCTGTGTGTTTGTGTGTGTGTGTGTGTGTGTGTGTGTGTGTGTGTGTGTGTGTGCGTAAGGATATGCTGCCCCTTGTTGATTGCTTGCCATTTCCCATTTACCATTTCCTATATTTTTTTTTTGCCAATTGCCACTTTTTCTTACTCTTCCCCTCTCGTTCTCTCTCCCTTTTTTTTCTGGCACTCAGTCAGTTTTTCACTCTCTCTCAGCTGCTTGCGATTTCTGTTCGCCTGGCATTTTGCAAGCAACTTTTAAAAATTTCTCTCTCTATATATACAGACACATACGTATATGCATATGCACATATGTGTGTATATATATATATATATATATATGTGTGTGTGTGTGTATATATGACATATGTATATCTGAATGTGTATGTGTATGTGTACATATATGTGTATATGTCGGTGTAGTGTGCTATCCATATGTAGACAAGTTTTGCTTGTTGTTCTGCTGACACTTTACTGTTGATGTTGACTCATTGCCTGCTCTGAGTGATATACCCCGAAAAAAACGAAATCTCTTCGCATTTGCCCCTTTATTCCTGTTACATTTTGTGGCATGTGGCATGTGGCATGTGGCATGCTACATGCGTGCTACAACAGCTTATAATGTCTTGCCAAATAAATCCTTAACCGTTCATTCGTTCATTCCGTACATCTTAAGAGCATTTTCTTCTACGCTCCAATGAGATATTTTTGTATATCAAATGATATTTTCGGATTTAACAAACTTTTTCCTTTTTCTTGCTCAAATTTGTTTGATAAGCTGTTAAACAAAGTCTACAATGTCTTGAATATTCCAATCTTAAATTTTACATTAATTTCTAGACAAAATCAGAAATTATTTATATGTCTCACAGTTCTTCATTCCAGCAGCAGTACAATCTTAATCTTAAACTTCATTTTTATTTAATTTTTACTTTTATTTTTTAATTTAAGAATTTTCAATATTTTTGTTTTTATATATTTCTCTTTTTGTTTTGGTTTTCTTTGATGCTTGTGAAGTACATTGAAATAACTCAAGAATTTTCGTGTCATGTTACAATTTTAGATATATATATATATAATTTTTTTTTTCGCGTGTTTAACATGTAAAAATCTATTGTTAGAAATTCTATTATTTAAGCAAAAATATCATAAGTATACATTATTAAGTAACTAACACACGCCAACACAATATATATATAGTATATAATATTTGGGTATGTTATACATATATATATATACATGTGTTTGGTATATATACGAACAGTGGAGACGACAGGTGTTCGACTGCTGCTACCTTTATTCCCTTTGTCCATTCACTGTGCTCTGCTCAACCGCTGCTTGCCCAATGCGCCACTTAGCATTTAAGTGGGCGGCGGAATTGTGGGCGCACATTGCTTATGCTTTTGGGTTCATCACTGTCTCTATATATCTGTCTAACTACCTGTCTCTTTCTATCTACTAGCGTGCTCTTCACATTATTCCCACTCTTTGTATTCCTTTGCTAAGACATTTTGGTAAATCTTCTTTAACAAGCGCAGCCAAAAGCAACAAAACGAAGAAAACGAAGAAGAGAAAAAAAAAAACAAATAAAACAAGTAAGAAAGTTATAATCGAGTGTGCTCGACTATATAATACTCGGTGCCCAAAGTTATATCATATATTTATTTAGCTCGTGCTGCGCACTCGCCAATTTTAAGTTAATTTAAAAAAAAAAAAATTTAAAAAACAAAAAAAATCGTCTCAAGAATCGAAACGCGGACCTCATGCACGCCAGTTCAACCCTCTAACCACTGAGCCACGCTCTTCACAAGTGCGAGAAACACTGAGTAAATGTTACCGTGTGTGGGGTGAGAACAGCAAGCAAGCGTACGCTATAGAGACACCTCTCAACTTTTGGAATTTGAAATGTGTATAACTTCCATGTTTATAATCCGATTCTGTTGCTTGGGTTTGCTTAAAATCGTTTTTATCGATTTGTGAAGTCTCTAGCTCTTATAGTCTCCGAGATCTGTGTGTTCATACGGACGTACAGACAGACAGACGGACATGCTCCAATCGACTCGGCTGTTGATCCTGAGTCAGAATATATATACTTTATGGTGTCGGCCACGCCTCTTTATGGGTGTTACATACATTTGCTTTAACGCAATATACTCTTGGTACCCAATGGGCACCGAGTATAAAAACGAACAAGTAAAAGAAGAAGAAAAATAGCAGTAGAGATAGAGGTAGAGGCAAGTGCAGCAGCAGTTGCAGGAGAGAGTGGCAGAACCAAGCGCATAAAATGCTATGAAAAAGCCAACGAAGCCGCTAGAACACACACAAAATCACACATACACACACACACATACAAACACACATGTATTAAGCGAAGGACTGACAAAACTCAAACATAAGTCTCTCACACATACATGCATACAAACATACATTTCTATATATATATATATATATATATATATATATATATATGTATATGTATGTATATGTATACATTCATATATAGGCAGGCAGGCAGTCAGCTAAAGCCGCAGGAGCGGCAAGGACGTTGTGTTATAAATTTTATGAGCTTGCCAGCAGCAGCAACAGCAGCAGCAGCAGCTCAGCATATCTATGTATATGTATGTGTATGTATATATGTTGCTGTGTTGGCTCATAAAAAAAAGTTGCACTCGTGCCACGCTTTCCACGCTTTTCTCGCATTTTGTTTGCCTCCACATTGCTTCTTACCATTGCCACACGCTATAAAAAACTTTGCTTGGGTGTTGGCATTTGTTGGTTGTTTGTATGTGTCTGTGCCTGTATCTGTGTGTCGGTGTCTCTTTCTCTCTCTGTGTGTGTGTGTGTGTGTAGGTGTCTTTGTGTATGTTTGTATATGTCTCTTGGCAGTCAGTCAGTCAGTCATTGTTGTTGTATTTCCATGGTCTCTGCTTGATACTCGTTTCTCGCTTTTTGCCACTCGCCCCTCACCACTCGCACTTTGCCAGCACTTTTGCTCAGTGTGCTGACTGGCAAGCGGAAACATAACCAGAAGGATAACGCTATAATGCCCCAGTGGTAAAATACATACAAAAACATTTCTCGGCAATGTGTGCTTACCATTTTTGCACCTCTCTTTCTCTTTCTCTATTTCTTTCTGTCTCTCTCTCTGTCCCTTTCTCTTATATTCGTTGTATTTCTCCTACGTCGCTGTGCCAACATATACATATACATTTCTTTGCTCCTTTCCTTTTGTTGGCCACTCCAATGTTGCCATGTTGTTATTGTTGTTATTGCAGTTGTTGCTGTTGTTGTAGCTTTTATTGTTGTACTTGTTGTTGTTTCGCTATGGCTTTTGGCTTTCGCTTCTCTGCTATTTCTTTCAATTTTTTTTTTCACTGCTTTAATAAGTATGTGTTGCACATGTTGTATAAATGTTGCAGGTATCTTCGCTATTTTAATAATTTTAATATTAATTTGACTGAATCAAATTTATGAAACGTTTGATTTTAGTTCCAGTTGAAACTATAGATTTTCCTTGAAGTTTTTCTGCTGAAGAAAATTCACGTTTATTATTTATAGTTAGAGTATTTAAAGGTCGACCAATGTGTGCTACACTTGCATTTTTTTCTACTTTACTGTTGAAACTTACTTGGTTTTTGGTTGATGTTCATTGTGTTGCCTGCTGTTGCTTGTCTGTCGACTCTGTCCGCCTGTTTGCTTGTGGACGTATTTGTTACTCTTATTTTTGCTCTTTGCGCTTTTTTTTTATTTTTATTTTCATTTTCAATTTTTTTTTGTTGCTTGGATTTTATATAATTTTGTTGTTTCATTCATTGTTTGCTTGAATGTTCTGCTCTCAAGAGAGTTGAGAGCGCGAGGCAGACCGTGAGAGAGGGAAACAGAGAGAGAAAGAGCGAGAGAGAGTGAGAATGTGGCAGTGAACATTTTCATGGGATCAGGCTCGATAAACGTCTCTCTAGCTCCCTCGTTCTCGTTATCGCTCTGCCATTCTCTTTCCCGCTCTCTTTGCTGCCCATAAAAGTGTGCTACAAAAACGCTGCGAAACTCATGAAACACGCACCAAGCAAATAGACAAGTAAGCTCAACTTGCATTTTATGCAGCTGCCTTTCACAAGCCACGCCCACAACACTAGTTACATTTCTCCTTACTGCCAGCCGCTTGCAGTTCCAGCAACTGCTGTAGGATGTGTTGATGAAAATGATTTCAGTTTTTTTTTTTTTTTTTTTTTTTACACTTTTTACGATGACTCTGCCATTTCGCTCGTTTTGTTTTGCAGCTAAGGAGCAGCATTAGGTGTGCGAGGTGAGGAAGGTGTGAGGATTGCTGCAATAGGGACTGAAGGAGTGCTGGAAAGCGCGAACAGTGCCAGCAACAATGAGCAATGAGCAACGAGCAACGAGCGCAGCGTGCGAGAAAATGAAATAAACTTTATATGCGAATGGAAGTGAAGAGGCAGATAGAAGGTGCACGGTAGAAGGTGGCAAGTTGATGGCAGTAAGAGGCAAGTGGAATGTAGGGTGCCGTTGTGGCTGTATTTGCCAGAGTTAACAAACTTCCATACTCTGCAATGTTGTCGCGGTGACGGAGGCCAAGTTGAACAGGCGAGAAGCGCGTATAGCAAGTTGAAAATTTACGCGGCAAAGTGAAGTACGGTGTGAATGTAAGGGTGAGATAAAGTGAGGAATCGAGATGGATATAAAGAGAGAGTGAGTGGGGGGTTGCGTTAACAGTGACAGAGCTGCTGTATCGTTGCCTGTGCGCCCAAAAAACACATTTCGTATTCAGTGCTCGTAAAGTAGACGCAGAAACAGAAGCAGTAGCAGCAGCAGTAAAGGGGCCAAACGGGTATATTGGAGAAAGATGCAGAGAGACAGAGAGAGGGAGAAAGAAAATGAGAGGCAGAGTGAAGTAGAGACTGATGACTTTTTGGGGCAGAGATAGGAGTAGCAAAAAAATGGGATGAGAAGTTTCTCCCAAGCTAGCTGATGTTTTATGTTGCGGGTTTTAAAAATCTTGCGTCGATGTCGTTGCGTGTGGCGCAGCATTTCATTGTTGTTGTTATTGTACTTGTTGTATTTGTTATTGTTGTTGTCTAGTTGCTGCTAGAATCAGTTGTTGTTGCTCTTGGTATTGCTGTTTGTTGTTGTTATTGTTGTTGCTATTGTTATTGTCGGCCAGCATCCACCTGGAGAGCACATAAAACGAAAGCAAAGGCAAAGAACAGAACACTATAACGCCTGAAATAGCGAAAATGTTCAAATTGCAGCAGTAAAATTTGCCCAACGCCATAAATGAAAAATGAAACTTGTCTCGGCTTGGGCGACTTTTCAAGTGCAGCCAGCAGCATCGGATGGCATAAAGCGCTTGGGAAATTTAAGTACAGTCTAAAAACTGGGCTAAAGCTCAAGATGTTTTGTGGTGCAAAATGGTACAGGGAGGGAGGAAGGTGGCATGGGTGGAGAGAGAAGTAAGTCGGGATCTCGTAAATGCAGAGTATAATGATGGAATATTATATTATTTCAAATGTTCAAGTTCTGTCGCAGTTTATTCTAAAGAATATTTAAGAAGTTGAAATTTTTTGCATAGTAAAACAAAATAGAAATAAGAGCAAGAAAAAAATCGTTATTTACGGCTCGACGAATACTTCATGATCTAAATAAAGTTTTTTTTTATATAAAAATATATATGATGTAGTTTTGTCCGATTTAAAGCATACTTGGCAGTGATAATTACTTTATGACTAAGCTTAAATACTATAAGTTTTAAGCGGATAGCTAAAGAATTAGGAAAGTTTTTCAAAAAAAAGACTTAAATTTCAAGAGATCGCTCGTACGGATGCTATATGATATATAGTAGTCTGGGATGAATTTAGATCAAATTTCGCTGACTTCAATCTGAAAGTTTCATACCTACAATTTAATATGCACCTATTCCTAGGACAACTTTTTAATATAATATTTCAACTTTGAGGCGCATTCCATCATAAATACAGCAAGAGATCAAGAATATATATACTGAATAGTCTCTGCTTTTCCTTCTACTGCCCAAAATTAATATAATCTTAGAAGTGTAACAAACAATTCTACTTAAACTGTATAAATTATCATAATTCTGAGTTACATAACAGTTGTGCATAAAAATTGTAGATAAAAGTTTTACACAACTTTCAAAGATGCTGAAAAAAAATTGATTTAAATATTTTCAATGCAATTCAAGCTAAAATATAGTAAAAATTATTGTATTTAAAAAAATTTATAAATATTATAATTTGTACTACACTCACTTTAGCTTTAAATTTTGTTATTTAAAATTTATTTATTTTTTAAAAATATTTATTTAAAATTTATTTATTTATTAAGTGCTGAACCCATACATTCAATATTAGTATCTTAACAACACAGTTTACGCTATATAATGTTAATAACCTAACCTCGTGTATTCATACGAGGAGATTAGTAAATGACGATAAATCTTTCTTTTTCGTATGACATTTCCAGACCTGAGTGGGAATCGAACCCACGACTGTGTTGATTAGGGGATAGATGCTTACCCACTCGACCAACACAGCCAGCCTTTAAATTTTGTGTAAAGTAAATTATGTAAATTTATAGTATATGATAAATAGTTAATGTTGCCTTATCTACATATTTTCGATAATAAGTTTCATTTTGATAAGTTAACTTGAAGCCATTGCATAATTATTTTTGCAGCTCACTGTTTGCAGTTTGTGTCTACGCGAATTATTCAGGATTAGTTCTAAGCGAGCTGCCAACTTTGGCTGTGTAAAGTACACAGACAAGGAGTACAAATTTCTTTTCATTTCAGTTTCCAGTCCGTGAGACACGAAAACAAATGTTCCTCCTACTTCTTCTTCTTTTTACCTCTTCCGCTTCCTCTTATTCGCACTTTCGTACTTTGCTTCTCACTAAATTTGCTGTTGCACTTGCTATGCATTTTTAATAGACGCGCTGCCATGAAGGCAGAACTCAGTGCAAAGAAAGAGTGATAGAGAGAGAGAGAGAGAGAGAGATAGCAAGTGAAAGAAGGAGGAATATAAATGTATTTGCCAGCATGGCGTATACGTAGGTATATGTAATTTTCGCATATTGCGTATACGTTGCATTGGCAGCTTGGCAGCGCGTGGCAAGAAATGCAGCGAATTTCACACTTACACAAACACACCGATACATACACACACATGTACAGACACTCTTGGGGCTTATGTAAGCAACAGCAGTTGCAGGGAAGTGACAGCAGCTGAGCCAGAGGTAGAGGCGTTTGTCAGAATTGGGGTGGGGCAGTTGGTAGAAGTTGAAGCAAGTTGCAAGCAAGTTGCAAGCAAAAAGGCACCGCTCCAGTGTCAACATTGTGAATGGCGGAAAATGCGAGAAAAGCGAGTGCAAGCGAGTCAGAGTCAAAGTCAAAGCAACAACAAGAACAACAGCAGGAGTAAAAGAGACAGAGACAGAGATAGAGATAGAGATAGAGAGAGAGAGAGAGAGAAAAACAGCGTGGTTAGTATGTGAGTGGCAACGTGCTGTGGGCGTGTCAGCTGGCAGTAGTGAGCGGAAGTTGAGTTACAAAATTAAATTGATAATTTTTTTGCAGTTACTGTGAGCAAAGCGTATAAAAAAAAATGAAAGAAACGTTGACTCTGCCGCTATGCTATGTCAATGCATATGTGTGTGTGTGTGTCTCTGTGTGTATGTTAGTATGTGTACTTTATGTGTATGAATGCCAACAATGGCAACGTCGTCATCGTAATGTGCACCGGAAACGCTTGAAGTACATGCACATGCCAAAGCAACAAAAAAGAAAATAAAAAAGGAATCTTGGGATGCTTGAGCAAGGAACAGCCAAAGGAGATGTCGATAGATACTTATATGCCTCTGTCTCTCTCTCTCTCTCGCCCTGACTGTGTGTGTGTGTGTGTGTCTGAGTATGTTGCAAGGACTCCAGACGCCAATGCACTCAGCCCGAGATACAAGCTGAATGAGCTGCAGCAGCAACAGCTAAGTGCGCTGCCAGAAGCTAAAATTGCGCTTGAGTATGAGTTGGCAGCCAAGGTCTGATGCAAGTATAGTTGGCCAATGCCGCTAAGTTAATGCTTGCGGCTTTAACATCAATGCATCAATGCCTTCTACAAGTGCCAAACGCAACATGAGAAATGTCAATAATGCAAGTCTGCGATCAATTTTTTTTGGCGGCGCCCCGCCGCATTGAGTTGATGAAGTAGCAAGTGGAAAGTGGAAAACAGAGAAAAAAAAGCAATAGAGAGAGAGAGAGAGAGAGCGAAAATAGTTTGTAGAAACAAACTTCGCAATAATGTTGAGAAAGCAAGCAAATACTTGAAGACGAACTCGACTCCAGCATCTTGTGTAAATGTCTAGTAACCAACCCCCAAATACCCCTTCCCACACCTACACCCACATACACCGCATTCATCCTTGAAGTGACGGTGCCAAAGCGGCTGCTGTTAATATGACAAAAAGCAGAAGCAAGACTCAAAAGTTTTACTTGCCAAGATCCCGACCGAAATGCAGACGAACTTTCTGCTGGGGATTGCAACGCTTTGCTCCATGTAAAGAACCCCAATGGTAGCAGTAACAGCAACAGCAACAGAAACAGCAATAACAAAGCCAGACAATTTTAAAGGCAAAACCAAAAGCAGCTTCAACGACAAAAGTTTTTGCAAAGAAACTAAATGAAATTTTCATGCTGTATGCAAAAAGGCAAAGTAAAAAACTTGAAAATGGAAAATGGAATCACTTCCGAGCACATAGTATACATATATATTCTATATAGTAAATATATACTCATCTATATATGTATATACAACTGCAGTTACCTTTTCTTTCTATGTACAAATTTATGTAAATGAAAGAGTAAAAAGGTTTTCACTGATTTCTTTTGAAGCTACGTTCAGATCATTTACCTCTTTCAATAGTTATTAACAACTAAAAAAAAATTTTGAAAATCATTTCATTTGTATGAAACAAAGCTGAGTTTGAACTTCATTTATTAAGCTAAATACTATTGAACCTGTAAGTTGTGTGCTGAATAATTAGCATCGTTATTTAATCACAAAGTGCTTCAAATATATATTTTCAAGAATTATTCCTTAACTTGTTCTCTCTCTCTCTCACTGCTCAGAGAGAAAAGAGTTTGTACGTGAAAGTTTTGTACCCCTTACTTTTAGCCTTGCTGCTGAACTGTTTGAAGTTGAAGTTTCGTACTGTCAAATTCGGAATTTCGTTTGCTCCGGCAAGTATGCAACACAATTTGCGTTTCCTTGAAAGGTTCCAACGACGACAACGATGGAGTTGGGTTTGCGAAAAAGTTTTGTTTTGAGGGGTTTCATGGCTGGTTTGTTTGGCTGAAGTCTGCGGCCCCGGGGCTAGCCAACTGCCGGCCACTGCCAGTGGCTATAAGTCGACTGTTAAATGCTACTTACGGCTGCTTCATATTCCGTACAGCAAGCAGTAAGCAGCATTCAGCATCGGACACCCGACACCCAAGACCCGAGTCCAGACACCCAACAGTCAGCATCAGGCACTTTTCATGCGTTGACCTCGCTTCTATGCCCATCTCTAGTTACCATTGCTGCAGCACTTGGCTCTTGGCTCTTACTCTGTCCCTGTCTCTGTCTCTGTCTCTGTCTCTGTCCCTCACTCTCTCTCTATCTCTGGACTATGCCTATTACTTTTGGCATAAAACTTTGTCCTCTTCAGCGTTGACTTCTTTCTTACGCTTTTAGCTTGCCAACTTTTTGCCAAGACTCGAAATTCTCGTATCCTCGACAGTTTTTCCCAGCTCCTGCCTTTTTTCTTTTAGAGTCAGTAGGCAAATAAGGAGGGTGTATAGGTATATTACTTGGGCGTGGCACCTTTGGCGTTTTAATTACGCAAAAAACGCAAAAGTTTTTTGGATAAAAGCGAATGCAAATTAATCGATATCGTTTAATTTAATATAACGCCCACAAGCGACACATGAAGATGGTAGTAGAGATGGGAGGCTACGCGACGGTTTTATTTGATGTTTTTATACAGAGCAAAATAGGAGCATAAAACCTTCATGAAAGCGGCATGAAGGCGGCATAAATACGGCATGTGGAATGTGGCGCAACAAGGCCTCTTTAGAGGTCCATTAAAATTGAAACCGAAACCGAAAAATCAAAAACCAAATCCAAATCTAAAATCGATGAAAAAACAAGTAAGAAATCTACAGTAGATCTTCCTCGACTATAAAATACCCTATCCAATCACACTGATCCAAAGCTACATTACCTTATTTACAAATGGCATAATTTCCAAGATTCTTATCCGAGATCTGGAGATTGTCACAATTCGTCTATTTTTAGAGATGCAGCTGATGAAACTACAAGCAAGAAATTAGGAAAGTATAACTCTGATAATGTTTGGTATCTAGGAGTTCATAGTAAAAGGCACAGACAAATGGACAGGCAGTCGGACAGACAGATTGACAGACATGACTCAATTCAATTCCAAGTATATATATTCCTCAAGGGCTTTGCCATGTCAACTTCTGCCTATAGATTTCATGGTATCACAGATACATAATACCCTCGTCTCCTTTGGGTGCTGGGTATAAAAACCGTATACATCTTCTGTCTGTTTATATATGCTAATTAATTGGCCTCAAGCCAAGTCAAAGCTGAAGTTTCGCTGCATCGCAAAGTGAAGGGAATTTAAGCGGAATCTCATCGAGTATCGGCAGCTCTCGATGGACCATAAATGTTAATTTCCAAAAAACAAAAAAATGATCAACGTTCCGATGGAGACAAACAAGCGAAGCAAGCGGCTGCCAAAATAAAGACAACATTAACAATAGCAACAAGACAAACAGCAACAACAACAATAGCAACAACAATGTGGCCAACAAACTTTGCTTAATGAGATTTTTCAACTTATGACAAGTTATGCTAATTCAGCGACTGCTGCCAAACGTTTCACATAAGGCTTTCGATGCGGGGGAGCAGAACTTGCTATTGTTTTTCAACAGCATCTTTTGTCGACTGCTCCTCCC